>SADC01000268.1:0-134841 GCA_004194705.1 Ditylenchus dipsaci
AGTGGCAACTCACAAAATAGTTGACTACAAAAAGTGGGTCAAAAAGGATACGAGTTTGCGAATACGTTCTATATGGCCCTATTAGATATGGCCCTATTAGGTATGGCCCTATTAGACTTTAAGGGGCAAAT
The DNA here is from genome assembly GCA_004194705.1 of Ditylenchus dipsaci. Classification (NCBI taxonomy): domain Eukaryota; kingdom Metazoa; phylum Nematoda; class Chromadorea; order Rhabditida; family Anguinidae; genus Ditylenchus; species Ditylenchus dipsaci. The sequence goes on from SADC01000268.1 coordinate 132, forward strand.
TTTTGCCTTGGTCCCCCTGTGTGTTTTTTTAAAAAATACCTTGGTCCCCCGTGTTGTTTGAAGGTGATCATGGTCAAGGTGATCATGTTAACCATAATCAGCATTATCACCATAATCAGAGTATCAATATAACTATAAGGACAAGGGGACTAAGTATTTTTTAAACAAAAAACAACAGGGGGGCCAAGGCAAAAAATGTTGCCCCCTAAAGTCTAATAGAGCCCGTTCGCCGAATACGAGTTTTTGTCAAATACGAGAAGGCGCGAATAAGAATCGGCCCCCTCCCATAAAATTTTATCTGGCAGATAATTTAATCTGTCAGCTAAAAATAATTTGAATTTTATCTGTTAGATAAATTCACGGTTCAGATAAATTTATCTGTTCTGCGCACTACTATTTTGTGCTACCACCATGTGTTGAAAGTATGAAGACTGAGAACCCTGGAAAAACCTTGCCGTGGTTTAAGGTTAGAGTGCAGTGGTCCTGCGCTGCAATCCCGATAAATATGGTAGGTGACCAAAACTTACATAACCATAGAAGCTGCCAAGCTGTAGAGCAGCAAAGTTATTGCAGTTTGTGGCTGCACACACCACAATAATAGTGCATAATCTACATAGTATCCTGCATCCGCCATGGATTGATTCACTCGTCTGGGTATGACACCCTCTTTTTGAAGGCAGGCACGATAATTACCAAAGCATCGCAATTTAATCACACTCCTTCAATCAAAAATCAACGAGCTCTTGCTTACTCGCAGACTGCTTCTTGTTTCGTAATGTCTTGCGGTTTTCAATGATCAGCTTTCCCAGCTATAAACAATAACTTTGTATCACAAACATGCAGGGTCATTTTCAGTAATTTATCACATTTCTCAGGCAATTAAGAGAAGATAGGATTAGGGTTGTCGAGTACTCGAAATTTCGATACTCGACTCGAAATCTTATCAAAACTCGAAATTTTCGAGTACTCGACCTCGACTCGATATTCGAAACTCGAAATTTTCGAGTACTCGACTCGACTCGATACTCGAAACTCCGAAATTTCGAGTACTCGACTCGACTCATACTCGATACTCGAAATTTTCGAGTACTCGACTCGACTCGATACTCGAAACTCAAAAAATTTCGAATAATACTCGAAATTACTCGATTTCGAGTAAAATTTGTCGAAATATTGGTTTAAAAATTTAATCATTTTGAAGTTGGTAAGGCATAATAAAGCTATAAAAAAGAAAATTTTTGTCCTCAAGCACATTTTTAATATTAATTAATACTCAAACTCAAAATTTTCGAGTACTTGACTCGATGCTCGAAACATCGAAATTTTCGAGTCGAGTACTCGACTCGGTATTTCGAAACTCGAAAATTTTCCGAGTACCCGACTCGACTCGATATTCGAAACTTCGAAATTTCGAGTACTCGACTCGACTCGATACTCGAAACTCGAAAAATTTCGAATAATTACTCGAAATTACTCGATTCGAGTAACTCGACTCGACAACCCTAATTAGGATAGTGTTTTAGGTCGTGTTCAAATCCGTCCTTTTTTTTCAAAAGCAATATTTGTGGCGTTGTGCTTTTACCATAGATTTTCATGTTTTTGCAAAACTTACCATCATTTTGTAGCCAAGATTCTCAGCTACAAAATGAGTGGCAAACTTTTGTTAAAAGTTGAAAAAATCTATGGTAAAGCACAACGCCACAAATATTGCTTTTGAAAAAAAACGACCGAACTTTTGACACGACCTAATATATTCGGACATCTTGAAAACGCATGCCACGCTAACGAGAGGGGTGCCCGTTGATAAAATATAGTGTGACTGGCGCCTTAACAGGCGCCAACTTATAAAGCGACTTGTCAATTATCGTGATACAGTCAACGCTCTCACTCAAAAAACTCAAAAGCCGGACAACGGACCGGGCTTGAAACTTTTCAACTTTTCACCATCCGGACAACACTACTTGCGTACCACCACTTGGGTATCACACCTGGGTACCACTACCTAAGCACTACCATCTGGGCACCACTACCTGCGTACCACCACTTGGGTAGACCTTCTCAATAAAAAAACTCGGTTTAAAATTTTAAAATTCTAAAAATTTGAGGTCATAGTGGCTTTCAGAACTTTTGGTTGAAGTGTAGCAAAACATTTTAGGAGATATGCCTTTTTGAAATTGCATAAGCGTAAATCTGGACCTAGTTTGTTCAGAGGAGCAGATGACTCGCCAAAAACCAATTTTTTTTTCAAAAATATATTTCACTATCTGTTCAGCGAGAAATTTTAAGTCAAAAGCGGCAATTACTAGGCTTAGGAAGCAGAATGTTAAAGTCTTCAAGTTAAAATGTTTGGAAAAAAGTATTAAATTTTAACTGGAACTTTTTAAAATGTTTTCTCCTCAAGAAAAAGCAGTTTAGGACGTGTTTTCTGTAATCTTTCAAAAATATGACCGAAAACCCATTGGCAGAAGTACCTAGTATAAATTACCTTTTCTGACTCTTTGCCGCATCTTGTTTGTACAGCTTCAATGACTTTTGCGGTGCCTCTAGGTTTTTTTGTCATTATCACATTCGAAAACAGCCAGAATAGTGCTCATAAAGAAAACACAACTCAAGGTTGAGCATTTCATAGCCGGAAATTGCTTATTGCCAATGATTCTCTGAAAAGATGTGATGTTTCAAAACATTTTGTGAAAAAAGATCAAACAAAACAAAAGTATGCTTTTCCCAGTATCATGACACCCTCGATACTGTAGAACCTTGGCACTATGCCAAAAGATGTCATGTAACAACTCACAAGGAGGCATACGCGCCTATCGGCGACTTTATCGTGTTTTCACTTATCATGTCTACGTCAGATTTGGCTAAAAAATGACATTTTTCTCGAAATGGCCTCCCTACTTTGTTAACGCCCCTCTCAAAAATGCAAAATTTTCGCTGCTCTATTCTTTAAACGCAAGCTGACATCGAGGGCTATCCGAAAAACATGGCACGAAAAATAAAACGCTTATATGATCTCATGTTTGCCCTTCTAGTCAGCAAAGACGGTAAAGAACAATTTTTATGGGAAAACTAGAAAAAACGAAACTCATAACATTTTTCCGACAACATATTCGTGTTCTCGATCCTGATTCACTATAAAACCTGTTCTCGGAAAAATATTTTGTCCACAGTATGGAGCTCTGCCAATAGCGTAATGGATGGACACATTCCGAATGCTATATAGAGATTAGTGAACAGGGTGCTTCGAGAAATTCCTAGGTTATAAACGGCCATAACCTCTTTCGAAGTTCGTTTTTCGAAAATTTGTATTGACAGACCGATTTTTTCTCGCCGACAAGTTTTTCTAGTATATATCGTTAAACACATGTATCATCTGAGTTTAGGTGCTCTTCTCTGAATGTCCCCTGGATGGGTAAGGCTGAAACCACAAGGGAGGCCACGCGAAATCATGTTTTTGGCACAGTACACTAAAAAATATTGTCGGGATGAAAAATTGGATCTACAGTCGAGTCTCTATATAAGGACATCTAAGGGACCGGCCCATGCCGTCCATATATAGGACCTCCTTATCCGGAGTATCCTTATATAAAGTTTTGACGCTGCAGTCGTATACCTCACTCAATAGAAGCTTCTGTTGTATACCCCACCCAATAATCAAAAGCTACTGCGTTTGACCCCACCCAATAATTTTAAACAACGTTATAGCTCATTTTATTCGTATATTTTGAATTCCAAAGACATAAAAATGGGTTTGGTCCATAAGTTAGCGGTTGTTTGTTAGAGTTGGCTCGGAATCGTTATTGAATCGGAACCAGAATTACATATTTTTTCGTGACCAGAACCGAAATCCAAAAAAAGACCGGAATTTCCGGCCTTACTCCATTGTTTATACACAACCCGCAAAGTTTCAACATGGGCTGCATAAGTTTTTCAAAATGCAGGCCTTCAAAAATTGAAAATGAGTTTCACAATTGCAATTTGATTCCTAAATAATCCTGAATAATTTGGGGGAAAGTTCTCACAGCCAATTTGTAACAGCCCCACTCAGACTCCCTAAGTCATTTTTGACTTTAGAGTCAAATGGCCTGCTCCGGAGTCAAGGCAGACTGAGGACAGTTTTAGTGGGAATAACATAATGAGTGCACTTAAATAATTTCTGAGACTTGAAAGAGAAAAAAAAATTGAAAAAAACCGCTGGGAGGTTAAAGGCAAAATTAAAAAACAACTCGAACAAAATAACAAGGGGACGAGGCATATCTATTCCGGTGTAAAAATTGATCTGTGAAAACAGATGTTTGAAAAATTGGCTTGTACAAAATTTTTTTAAATCCTACGAATTTCTTAAATTACCATAGATAACTGAAACTTGCCTGAATATATGTTCGGCGAACTGCCGAGTAACCTTCAAATGTTCAATATTTTTTACCAAAACCTATTATGCCTAAAAATGATTTAAAAATAAAAAATGTTTTCTAAAATTTTGGAAATATTTTTTGCAAAAAAAAGCAACAGGTAGGCTCAAGCCTTGCAAATTTTTCTAGCTACAAAACGATCCAAATAATTATAACGACGTATGTTGTTTTATTACCGAAGAAATAAAAGATAGCTAGCAAATGTTTAGAATTTGGTTGTTCACACTAACATTTATGTGAATCACTATTTTCTGTAGTCAAAAAGCATACTTAAAAAAAGTATCTTGTGTGCGAGCTATATTCAATGACCTGAAGTGGGTTTGCTACGGTTTACTAGGGCATATGCGTAAGAATGTTTTACGTCCGAAAACTTCGACGCCGGGGACCGACACCCGGCGCCGAAAAACTGTGAAAAATTTCGGCTCACTGTGCATGTTTGGGCTAAACTTCAAGGGCGCCGAACCAGCGCCAGGCCACTGTAGACGCCGGCAATTCAAATATTACTTTTTGAGAAAAAAAACTTGCAGAAATTTAAAAGAGAAGTAGAAATGACAAATTTGGTTAAAAAGTGATAAAAAGTAATAAAAAGTTTTATTTGTAGCAAGATGTTAAAAAATTTTTGAAAATGTGAACTAAAAGCAAGAATTCTTATTTTTACAAAATAGGCGCCGTCGGCAACCTCGAAAAGTTTTGGGCGCCAAGCACTGGCGCTTTCTTTGAACTCAAATTTGTGCGGCGCCGAAGTAAAGTAGACTTTAGGCAAAAAATGACACGAGATCCCACTTCGTTTATGTTTTTACGATTGTAAGCCTTCAATAAAAGGTTATTTATCCCGTTCGCTTTCAGTAGAGATGTTGAAAAGAATAACGACTACATGTACAATGTCAGACGGCAGATCAATCAAGCAGCGGTATGCAAAGCTTCAGGAAGGTGATCTGAAAAACAACAAGAGAGCTGAAGCATAAGATTTCGTCTTTTTTGATGTTTTGCTTATCCGATTTTCAGTAAACGCGAACTCCAGAAAAGACAGCAGAGGTGATGAAGCTCGTGATGTCCTTTCTTTTATGTTCTAGTAAATTGTTATTACAAATTTGGTGTCATTCTCTTGCCTAGAGTATTCTTAAAATCAATAAGTCATCACCAAGGATTTTGAACAGTTACTAATCTGTGCAACTAGTCATTCCAAACTAATATTTCCGTTTTTTTATCAATAAAAAAATTCAAAATGAAAAAAGACAAATATAATTTAAAAGTGTTCGAGTTTTGGTTGCAGTTCAGAATCCCCCCTCCCCACGGAGAGTGGTCTGATGGAGGATATAACTTCATATTCGTGTTTCTCGACCCGATTTCATGAGAAAGCCGGCTGTTTTTTGGTTCTGAGAAAAAAAAATTTTTTCGAACCACAGGGGGAGTATCATGGTTTTTAGTCAAAATTTGAAAATTTTAAATTGGCGCCTTTTGAATTTAAAAGGGAATAAGGGCTGTATTGGGAGGGGAAGGGAATAAAAGGGGGCCACTTTTATGCAGAACATTATAAATTTGAATACTCTTCGACTGCCTCACCATGTTTTCAACTCGGGCCGTGGCAAAAAGAGACTCTATATGCATTTTATGGTCAAGAGTACATCTCGGACCCCCCCCCCTGGCCAGGGGGCTTGGGCTTGGAGATGCGCACACCCACATACCTTAGACATAAATCACTCGGAAGTGACTCTGGATGCATGAAAAAACATGCATACCAGAGTTTATTTATGCGGTAGGCCCCAGTATTCAAAACTATGTTCAACATCTTCTTTTTAGTGGCCCTGTGTGATCAGTGGCCCCTTTTATTCCCTTCCCCTCCCTATACAGCCCTCAATCCCTTTAAAATTCAAAAGGCGCCAATTTAAATTTTTTCAAATTTTGACTAAAAAACCATGATACTCCACCCCCCCCCCCCCTGTGGTTCGAAAAAATTTTTTTTCTCAGAACCAAAAAAACAGCCGGCTTTCTCATGAAATCGGGTCGAGAAACACGAATATGAAGTTATCTCCTCCACCTGATCAGTCCCCGTGGGGGGGGATTCTGAACTCAAGCCGAGTTTTTACTGCACCCTGTAGTTTTAAAAGTAAAGAAATCAAACATAGCTAAAACTTTGGTTGTTCACACCAGCTTTCATTGTATGAATATTTTGCATTATGTTTTGTGATCGGAAAGGCATGTCTAAAAAATTATTATCTTGTATGTAAGCTATATTCAATGACGTCAATCAACCTTTATATATAGGCCGCCCAGAAAATAGATGCATAGGAGCACTTATTGCGTTGGGGATCCGGTTTTTTTTCACTTATGTAAGAATAATGTTTAAACGTCTTATAAGTGATTTTATATGCTAAAAAAGATGAAAAAGGTTTTTTATGATACTTTTCTTAATAAAAGCTTTTGAAAAAAAGAATTTGACCAAAATTTTACTTTTGCCTTGATCCCCAGGTAATCCAACCTGAAAAGATACTGAAAACCCCGAAAGATGGAATTTGAAGATAGTTCTGTTAGCTGGGCCTACCGCATGAATAAACTTTGCTATGCATACTGTTTTCATGCATCCAGAGTCACTTTCGAGTGTTTTCTGTCTAAGGTATGTTGTGCGCATGTGGGTGTGCGCATCTCAACACCAAGCCCTCAATCCCCTGCGCGCACTCACTTACCTCAGACATAATTCCGAGTAAGACTCTTAATCAAAAATGCAATAAGAGACTCTTTTTGCCTAGTTCCAGTAACCATAATACCATAATATAAGGTGGTTTATCCGACTACCAGACAATTTCCAATATTTTTGAAAAATGTCGCGCGACATTTTCCAATATTTTTTTGTTTAATTTGGCAAAACAACGGCGCTAATCGAAAAAACATTGGAAAAGATCGCACGACATTTTCCAAAAATCTTGGAAATTGTCTGGTAGCCGTTTATCTTGGTCCCGCAAGGCAAAAGTCGAATTTCGGTAAAAACATTTTTTTCAAAAAATCAGTTATTATGTAGAAAAGTATCATAAAATAACTTTTTTATCGTTTTTCTAAAAACTTTAAGCATATAAAAATTGATGAGAATACGTTTAAACACCATTCTTGCATAAGTGAAAAAACCAGCCTCCTTCCCCAACAATATAAGTTCCGCATAGGGACGTAAGGTTAAAACCCGGTAGAGAAAAATGTCCTGCGCCCATCTGCTTGCAGTGGTTGTGTAGAAGTCGAGTACATTTTTTTATCAAATTATGTTATGTTAAACAGCTTATGTGAATTAAAACAAACTAATTTTCAATTTTAATGCCAGATGTTGTTCGATACTAAATTTAAAATCAATGTCAAAATGTCTTAAAGTTGGAGTGGACAGCAAGGCGGTGTAGTAGTCCAAATAAAAGGTGGCATAGTAGGTAAAGCAGTAGTGCTGGTGTGCACTGAAAAGACTTCACAATGATTGCGGAGTAAGTAAGGCACTGCATCTATTACTTTTTTAGTCATCGCATAAGATTTGTCAGACACTTGTGGAAAGAATCCAAACGTCTGAAGTATAATTTTCATAAAAAATTTAATATTCAAAAAAAACAAATTAATTTCCCTTTACAACAGTATTCTTTTTAAAAATAATTTGTCCTTTTTTGGAAAATCAAATCTTTTTATTTTTGATATTTTGACCCTACCGGATTATATCCCCCCCCCAATGGAATTTTTTAAAGTGTTTCCAAACACCCTATATCGACTCAAAATCGCCTCAGAAGTTCAAAAAACGCATTATTTTTAAGTTCTGGTCAATAAAAAATCGAGTTTTTGGGCATTTTTAAATCTCGACCATATGACTGTTTTACCCTGTTTTTCAACATGGGACTGGGAAAAAAGTACCTCTAAATGCCTTTTTGATCGAGAGTCTTGCTCGGAATCATATCTAAGGTAAGTGAGTGCGCGCATCTCTAACTCTCAAGCCCCCTTCGGGGGCGCAGGGGCTTGGTTGCTTGGGGTTGAGATGCGCACACCCACATACCTTAGACACAAATCACTCGAAAGTGACTCTGGATGCATGAAGGGGGCTTGGAGTTGAGATGCGCACACCCACATACCTTAGACACAAATCACTCGAAAGTGACTCTGGATGCATGAAGGGGCTTGGAGTTGAGATGCGCACACCCACATACCTTAGACACAAATCACTCGAAAGTGACTCTGTATGCATGAAAAGCATGCATACCAGAGTTTATTTATGCGCTAGGCCTTAGTATTCAAAACTATGTTCAAGATCTTTCTTTTTTGGAACAAATTGGCCTTTTTTCGGTCACTTCCCCTATACTCCGGTAGGGTCAAAATTCCTTCTAAAGTTGAGCGTACCGTAAAGGCTTTAATAGGCCGATATGTGGGGCTATATTTCATTCAACTGAAAATTAGGGGGTATACTCCGGTAGCGCCAGATTTTCAGTATTTTTTTTAAATTCTTTTTTTCTTCAAAATGCTCAAAACGTTCTTTATTTTGCCCAAATGTCCTTTTTTTAAAAAAATTTGAGATGGCAGCCCTGCTTTGCAATATTTTTTGCGAATTCGTAAAAATGTTTGTTTTAAAGATAGGTTATAGTCATTTTGTGATGATTCACTAGTTTTTGGTTTGTTTGAGCCCAATTTCATTCTAAACACGATGGTGCGAGTCTTATTTGCTTTGATCCGTGATGGATTGGGCAAGTAGCAAATATAGCTCATAACCGCTGCTATATTTTGTGATATACTCTCCAAAAACAAAAAGTTCAATGTGAGTTAGAAAGCGTATTTCCTATTTTTCAAAACACAATGGAATCCGGTTACAACATTCTTCTTGATATAACATACCCCCAGGGTTGGTCCCTTCAATAATAACTTAGGTCGGTCCCAAGGGTATGTTATAACGAGGTTCGACTGTAAACTATTATACATATGCAGGGCTCCGAATCTTCTTTTTTAAAAAGTTTTTAAAAGATTTGTATTACCCCAAATTTTTTTATTTTGGAAATTTAGTCAAAATCTTTTTTTTTTCGCTTCAAAATGGCAAGAAGCACTGGATAAGATGACCCTTTACTTCAAAAATAGTCAAAATGTCCTTTTTTCACCTAAATGTCCTTTTTGAAATTTTTTCATTTGGAGCCCTTTACATATGTGAGTTTTTATACAATCAGAAAGCTATATCACTTTATGCGAAATCCGTTTGAGTAGATTGGGTCACTTTCTAAATTTGGACTTTCCAGCCAGTCCATTATGATTTTATTATAAAAACAAATGAAAACACACAAAAAACAATTTTAGGTAATTTTTAGAGAGTAACACATCATTTCTAGTCAAAACCACCACATAATTTTTATTTTTTTACTATTCTACAGGCTTACAAAAACTTACGGGCAGACAAGAAATTTGTTATATTTATCTTTATCTTCATTCCACTAAAATACTTCAAATTCAAACAAGATCAAACAAACAACAATGAACTTGCGTCAAATCGGCATAGAATTTCGCCTTGCCTAACCATAATAGTAAAATCTATGTTTTGATCTTGGTCGCAATCTACTAAATTCATGAATGCCAGCAAAAAGCAGGTGAGCACAACAATTAAGCTACTCATCCCTTAATATGCTGATTAAAACATAATTTTGCTAAACAAAAAAACTTACACATTGAAATTGTTTGTAATGATTCAGTTAAATAATTCGGAGATACAAAAGATTAAAAAAGTTAGAAAATAGTTTTGTATCAATTGAATGAACTGGTGAATCACTACGAATTATTCAACTTTGGCTTTTAAAAAGTTTCATTAAAGGGGCATACCAGCGCGTTACAGTGGCAATTTTAAATTCGCAAAAGGCATAGACCATTTATATTCAAACCAGAATTGTTTTAAACACAAATTTTTTATCGACCACATTTGGACAACATCAGCGACTATGGGTCATAAATAACCCCCTCCCCAAAAAGCGTCATGAATAACCTCCTTAGTACGGCCTACCGGCGCTGGTCTACCAAAGTCTAAGCCTAAAGAAGATTAAAAGAAGATTATTTATGGTTTGTACGACATCCGCACGTAACCACTGAACTATCCAAGTCATTAGACTCGTATTGCTTTTTTCAATACTTATTCATCTTCACAAAATGACAGAATTGTATTTAAAGGGCATGCTCGCCGACGATGGAAATATTTTGAAAGGCGGGTTCCAGGTAAATTCAAACGAGAATTATTTTAACTGGTGTCCAAAAAGTTCGGAGCGGACTTTTAAGCTTAATTTTTGAAATGAAAATTATGCAATAAAAAAATTCCAATATACAGTTTCGTTGCCCTGAGTCTCCTCTTTCCAATGGCATATTCAACTTAGCTTGATTATTCTGGATAACTCACCATTTGGGTCCAAACACTTGTCTGGTCATTTTGAGAAGGTTACCCGCGTTTTCATCACTTTAACTGGTCAATGTTTTATTGAATTTTGAGCGTCACGACAAAATTTCATTACCATGTTGTAGCGCAGCTCAAGAGCTACAAAACCCATATTACAGAATGATTTTTGAAAATCTGAGTATTGGATATGGCCTTTTGGAAAAAAATCATTTTCTTGAAAAATGACCAAACGCAAGTTTTTGCCAATTTTTCTGATTTTGGTCGTTTTTTCAAGAAACTGGTTTTTTCTAAAAGGCCATATCTCAATACTCAGATTTTCAAAATCATTCTGTCATATGGGTTTTGTAGCTCTTGAGCTGCGCTACAACATGATGATAAAATTGTGTCGTGACGCTCAAAATTCAATAAAACATTTGACCAGTTAAAGTGATGAAAACGCGGGTAACCTTCTCAAAATGACCAGACAAGTGATTGGACCCAAATGGTGACTTATCCACAATAATCAAGCTAAAAACAATATGCCATTTGAAAGAGGAGATGCAGGGCAACAAAACTGTATATTTGGAATTTTTTATTGCATAATTTTCATTTCAAAATTAGGGTACTGGACGTTTGACCGTTCACCAAATTGACCGTCAGCATTTTCGAACCGATTTTTAGATCTAATTTTCTTTTCAATTTCTAAAAGTATTTTTACCAAATTGTAGCCCTGATGTCAGCTACATTTTGGTACTGAAATTTCTAAAAAAATAAAGAAAATTTAGATCTAAACGTCAAAAAGCGCTGACTCTCACACTTTTCGATCACCGCAAAACGCAGAGTGAGCGCTTTTTGACGTTTAGATCTAAATTTTCTTTATTTTTTAGAAATTTCAGTACCAAAATGTAGCTGACATTCAGGGCTACAATTTGGTAAAATACTTTTAGAAATTGAAAGAAAATTAGATCTAAAAATAGTTCCAAAATGCTGACGGTCAATTTGGTGAACGGTCAAACGTCCAGTACCCAAAATTAAGCTTAAAAGTCCGTTCCGAACTTTTGGACACCTGTTAAAATAAATTTCAGTTGGGTACTCTGCAGGAATAGGTAACCAAAAAGACTCCCATTGTTTAATAGCATCGGTGGCCTAGCGGCATAGCGGCGGCGGACTGCGAAAGTTGGTAGTGGGTTCGATTCCAACTGGGAGCATAATTTTTCCTCGAGTTTTCCAAAATTTCGTCAAATTAATTCTTGTTTGAATTTTGCTGGTACCCGCCCTTTAAAATGTTTCCATCGGCGACGAGCATGCCCCTTTAAAAATAATTGTCGGTCAGATTCAAGTGTACTGAAACCTTTATATACAAATCGCCTAGAGTCGAAGGTTCAAATCCCCCTGAGGCACACCCTATTTTTTACTCTTTTTTTCATGGAGTCAACTCATCAACTCAATTTCAAAAAGAGGGCATTTGCCCCCTAAAAGGGCATTATGGCCACCCTGGGTCAAATGAAACTCGGTCAATTGATCTGTCAATTGACAGCAATTGACCAAAATCGGTCAATTGTAAAATATATTTGAATAATTATTGTCTCGAGAGCAATTCAAATTTTGACGATGACTTTTAATTTTCAAGAGTAGTTCACATAGCAAATCAAGCATGCTGAACACGAATTCGGTGTCAGAATTACATGTTAGTCTAGCAGTGAAAAAAATCCCTTTAAATGCTTTTTGAAATATTAGTTAATTTTTTTGAAACAGTCGCTTAAAATTGCAAAGACCTTGTTTTTCTATACTTTGAAGCCTTTTTATGTGCATTTCAGTTGCTCTTTTAAATGGCATGTCAGGTCTGCTGATCAAAGAGCTGTATCCTACCTAATTTTGGCCATTTTAGTCAAAAAATCGTTTTGTAAAATACCTGTTGATTGAGGGGATGGTTGACTGTATTGGGAATCCCAATTTGGGATAATTGACAGTAGCCCAGTTTTTGGAGCCTTCGTTAGTGGGAGATTTTTGCACTACTCAGCCATTTTACGTGATGAAACGGAATAAAAATAAAGCGAAAATGCAAATATGCCATAAAATAAATTCGTGAATAGTGGGAAACAATTGACCGATTTCTTATCGAGCGGTCAGTTAATATTAATTGACCGGTCAATTGACGGTCATTGATCGGTCAATTGACCATTAGTCAACCCTAATGTAGGCTCAGGGCCTAGCCAATACTAATAAGGGCTTTTGTACATTTTTTTAAATGGTTGTTCTAGGTAACCTCTAAAATTATTGGGAGGGTGAATTCCAGTAGCGTCAAAAAATTTCTGACTATCAAAGTGTATCAAATTTCTTGACAAACCCTGTATATAGTTTTAATGAATGATTACGCATTCGTTTTAAAGATTGTGTTTAGTATACTAAAAACTTTGCAACTAATAATTTGTAAAAAAAATTTCGCAAGCTTAAAACAGATTTCCGCCCATCATTGAGTCATATTTGGTAGACTAAAACTTTTGATGATTATTGCTGAATCGTTTCAGTTAGCAAAGATTTTTCCTCAAATTTATTATTTATTTTACTAAAATGCTAATTCGTTTTGCATGGCAGTATTTTTGCTATATGACAGTGTGTTGTCTAACCTTGATGTAGACTCATTTCCTGCACTTGATATGTACCTCAATATGATCCCTGGCAATACAAAAACTTGCCTCGGCAATATTAGCTATGATCAATTGTCCAAAGAAAGCACTGACAAAAAAAGGATGGATGGAAGAGTGTATGTACAGTCTAAGCTCTATACAAAGACAAAAAAAATTTTCTTTTTTAGTTCCTCAGCTTTCTTAGTTCGACTAATTCTTTAACTAAAATGAAAATTTTTACAATTATTGACACTACAGAACAAGATTCCGTTGCGAAAACAGCTAAACTTAAATTTTTTGGTTTATAGTGAGTATGGTTTTCAGTACGATCTTAGACTTACCCCCTCAAGTTCGTTCCCGCCTAGGCTCCGACACTTTTAAAGTACAAATTTTGAAATCTTTTGACAAACCTAATCCGCTCACAATTGGCCACAATAAAAAAGAGCAATAAAGGCAGAGAATGTAAGCTTTCTACTTCTTGAATTTAAACTATATGACTAGTAACTCAGAACATTTTAGCTTCGAGAAGCAAAAATATACTCTCACCGATGGTCTAAAATTTCCCGATGACTTTCTAGCTCATTTTTAGAAACAAAATTTTATTTCATATAAAAATCCTTATAAAAAAATTAATCTGATTTTTGAGATATGAACTTTTAAAAAAAATTAATTTCTTTAAAGATGACCATAATCCGCAAAAATAGGGAAAAATTATATTTCGGTCACTTTTAAGAAATTGATTTTTGCCAAAATCTATATCTTAAAAACGAGATTTCAAAAATTTTTCTTAAAAAAATCTATCGTTCAAAATAGCTCTACAATATAGTACAAAGATATTGTTGAAGCGCTAAACCCTTAATTGACTTTGGACTAAAAAAGTTTGCGGGAATCATTGAATCACCGTTAGAAGCCTTTTTTGTTGCAACTACGATTGTTTAAAGAATCTTCGAATGATTAGACAAATTTCAGAAAATAAACTGGAAAATTTAAATTTTCAGCGTTGTTTCGATTAAATAATTTCATCTGGTTCTGTTTTTAAGCATACAGTTATCTCTTTTGCAATTTTAGACTTGCTTTTGATGCTCGAAAAAAAATAAATGAAGTCATTGAGAACACAGAAAACAGAATACAGATCTGTGCGATGGAACAATCCTCTTGCACTCAAAAGTAAGTTAGACAATAGCTGAAATGCTGCTCTGCTTTTCTATAATTACTAAACACATCACCTTTCTCTCCCAAGAACTTTACGACTTTGCTGCAGAACTTTACGACTTTGCTTGTACTTTTTATCGCGGTTAATGTTTCCTGCAATAAATAAATGCTCAGGTTAATTGCTTTTGGAAATTTCCGAGATTACAGGTTCGAATCTAGCTGGTAGCAGACTTTTTTCTTGATTACAGTAGAACCTCGTTATAAAGATACACCCAATATAATACACCTCGTTATAAGATACACCTGGGTCCGGTCCCAAGTTAAATAACTCCCGTCAAATTACCCCCTATATAAGATACACCTCGTTATAAGATACAGCTGGGGTCGGTCCCTGGGTGTATCTTATAACGAGGTTCGACTGTACTCATAAAAATAAAAATACTTCTTAAAGAATTAGCTTATCAACCTAGTAAATCAACCTTATCAACCTTACCTAGTAAGTAGTCCTACAATTGCCTGGAGGTTGCTACATCCATTGAGAGAATACCGTATTTACTGTATTAACTGCCCAGCCTCTATTAACTCCCCACCCTACGGACCTTATATCTCAGCCTATAGCGAAAATTTCGCAAATCTGTTTTTTGCTTTTTCTTAGTTACCGCGAGTTTACCTGATCACACTTTTCAGATTTTGGTTGAGCACCCAAAAATCTCAAAATCGACCACAAAATTTTCCGATTTTTCAGGGTTGAAAAATAACTCCCCATGGGAGTTAATAGAGTGAATACGTTACGTAAATTTTAGTTAGCTATCCCAAAAACTAGGTAACACCAGGTTCCCCTACTTTCATAGCCCTATCTCAGTGCGATCGCTTGACTAATACTACGTGGAAAACTTAATTTCACTTTTTGGAGGCCTGGGATACCAGAGTTTCTTAGTACGGAAGACCTAGTTATTAAAAGTTTGTTCAATCCCGCATAAACATGAGTAATAATAGCACGCAAATTGCAGCCAATTTTAAAATTTAGAGTAACTTCAATTTAGGATTTAAAATATTGAATTCGGAATTGGGGCCCAAATGCGGAGGCACAAATGCGTGTCAATGAGTGAGAAAAGTACTAAATTTATAAAATCCTTACAAATTCTTTTTTTTGTAAATAGGGGAGTAACGACTTGCTTTTTGAAATCGTACGCTCGGAGCTTTTTATTACGTAGTTGACTGATAAATTCTCACGTCTATTACAAAAGCTAGTGAGAAACTAATGTGTGTAAAATTGTGACTGTATGCCGTTATTCAGTCAAAATACTAATTTCAGGTTTACTCTGTGTAAGAAGTATAAAAATAATGTTCTGAATAAAACGGTCGAGCTGAACCTTCGGAGAATGGATGGTACGAATACATTAAACATGACTCTTCTGCTTGCAAAGACAACTTCGCAGAGGAAATCACTGTTTCTGGCAACCTGGCTTACGTGAAAACTTTTTGTAGTGACACATACAACCTTGAAGATCATTGCTGGTAAAATTATAGCTGTATACAGTCGACTCTCCCAATAACGAACCCCCTGAATAACGAACTCTCTCAATAACGAACACCTAGAGCCGGTCCCCAGGGGGTTCGTTATTGGCAGAGTCGACTGTACCACTGAAAAATCGGCAAAAAAAAATTTCAAATTAAAAATTTCAATCTAAAAATTTTCATGATTGTGCTTTTGTGATTATTATAAGTTTAACCACCATTCAGCTAAAAAAATTAGTCTTCTAGTGTTTTTTTTATAAAGTTTCTCAAAAGGCCCTATCCGACAGAGGTTTGCGAGGAGGGGTTAGAGTTTTGCCTTGGTTCCCAGCTGAATTTTTGTGATTTTCAGGCTTAGGAAAGGGTAGGCCGGCGTATGTTAGGACTGACTCAAAGATATCTGAGACTCATTTTTGAGTTCGACCTAATATACGCTGGCCTACCCTTGCCTAAGCTTAAGAAATTCAAATAAAAATAAGTGGACGAGGCAAACCCCCTCTACCTTTTTGGATAGGCCCTCTTAAACAAAAACTGACAAAATTCACTTGAAAACAGAGTTTGTGTTTGGGCTAATTTCTCAAATTCCTAATAATTTTGACCGAATGATACTGCTTTTTCCAGTTCAAAATTTTGAAGGAATAGAAATCGGCACTTTGTAAGCGATTTTGCTGATTTTTGACCCTGAATACTGTTTTTGGGAACTTTCTTCTTACGAGTCTTGCTGAGAATATGATTTCTGCTAGTTTTTACCAAAAAATTTAGAACTAAACTTGTGTGATCGTGCAGAAAATTACTACAGTTGAACCTTGATATAACGCCACTCAAAAATGAACCAATTTGGTTAGCTTTGACTGAAATTAAGTCAAATAAACCGTCGGTATATACGTCACATTTATATAACATGACTTAGGAGCCAGTCCAAGTGGTGGGATATATCGAGGTTTGACTGTAGCTGTTCAATTATCAAATTTTATCAAACGAATTAATGCAGGGTGACACAAAAATAATGCACCACTTTTGAAAAATTTGCTTGGGTAGCTGCTTGCCTCACTGATTCTCCCAGAAAAATCAATGACAGTGGTTAAACTACTGCGAGAAAAAAAAACCAATTTATGCTGAACGCACCAACAAAATAGGATCAAACACAAATTTCAATCAAAAATTTTGAAAGAAAACTTCTCAAAAAAAAGGTGCAGCAATTCTGTGTCAACCGCATTTACTAACTGGCTGACTTTTAGGCAGTATTTCAAACAAAAGACCATCAATTTAAAAGATAGATATTATAACAGAGGCTACCATTGTGTGTTCTTAAAGCCTGTTGAGGCATTTGGATGGAGAGATGATGCATGTAAAAAAAATAGTTGTTTGTATTACACAAGCCTGATTGTTGCTTCATCCGAAGACAAACATTGTAATGTCACTTCCGCATCTTCGACTCTAAAAATTCTTCAAGCTGTGCTGTGGACTGGATGGTCTTTTTAAAATTCACTTTTAATAAGTGGATATTTATGAAAAAAATATTTCAGCCAACTAACAAAATGCAATCAACCGAAGAATTAGTTGATTGGGTACATCCCAATGACATACCTGATCATGCAACCGAATCCTAGCGCACAGGAATGTGGTAGATCAAGCCAGTTGCTAAATAAACCTTTTTGGCACAATGAAGATGGCGACATGTGATTTATCCGTTCAAATAATGTCAAACATTTTGCAAGTGGTTTTAGAATTTTCGATGCAAACAGTGATCCAATGGAAATTCCGATATTTTTGTCCAATGCTGACGTCTTCATCTACGTCATTGTTTGTGTGGAAAGCAGCACTAATTGCTTCGAAAAGTAGGTTTTAATGTTTCCATTTTGTCTGCTTCATTTCAAATAAAAGTTAGAAAAAATAGGTCGAAACTGAAAAATGCCGTCTTTTGACTGAAAAGTGCCGTCTTTTTTCATTTTTTAGAGAAAAAGTTGAAAATTGCCAGATAACTTAACCATTTTTTTTAAAGTGATAACACTATCAGGTAGCCTTGCTCTGCTAGTTTCCAATGGCATATCATTTGCTCCAACAGCTTCGCAAAATTTAGCACAAAAACGTCAAAGTGTGAGCAAGTCGGAAAAATAATTTGATTCGTACTTTTACCTTTTCGTGCTACATTTGCAAACATGTTGCAACAAATAATACGTCGTTAGAAAAAAAAATTCGCAGGGCTACTTGTTAGTGTTATTACTTCAAAAACAATTGTTTGGATATTTACTTTTTTGACTAAAAGAAAAAAAGACGGCACTTTTCAGCTTAAAGACGGCTAAAAGTCTAACACGAGAAAGGCACGACCGCACTGTGGCCTATCAATGAACGTTATATGCCAGCTTGTTACTGACCTGCATGCAGAATTTTCCACCGAGTGGTTTACACCGAGACATTCTATTTGGAAAGTTTCGAAAAACTAGCATCAAGAATATATGTATGTAGAATGTATATATGTATATACGTATATAAGTATATAGAAGTATATACGTATACATGTAGAATGTAGAATATATATAAAAAATAGGCAGAGCAATCGTGTGGTTGTGTGGTGCAGTCGTATGGGTTCTGGTTGTCCTTTTACATGTCGCATGTTCGACTCCCACCTGGATTGGATGGTATTTTTTTCTCACCGCAATTTGATCTTTCCGCAAAATACTTTTTTCACCGCAAAATCTTTTTTTCCCCCCGCAAACCTAATTTCTGTCCAAGACCAACCAAATTTTGCATTATTTTGGAAGAATTCAAATTTTTCAGCCTGAAAATGACTTGGATCGCTCAGAATCGCAGCCCGGAGTGGTCAGAAGCTCCTGAAAGTTGGTTTTTTGGCGTTTTACTAAAGGGGGGGGGGGTAAACTTTTTGCGAAAATTCGATTAGGCGGATCAGAATTCCGGTCCGATCGGCTTAATCGCTCAGAATTTCAGGTTTATGACGGTTTGGAGTGGTTCAGGGCGGAATTCTGAGCGATTAAGCTGATCGGACCGGAATTCTGATCCGCCCAATCGAAATCTCGAAAAAAGTTCACCCCCCTTTAGTAAACCCCAAAAACCAACTTTCAGGGCTTCTGGCCATTCCGGGGTGGGATTCTGAACAATCCAAGTCATTTTCAGGCTGAAAAATTTGAATTCTTGCAAAATTATGCAAAATTTGGTTGGTCTTGGACAGAAATTAGGTTTGCGGGGGGAAAAAAGTATTTTGCGGTGAGAAAAAGTATTTTGCGTGGGGAAAAAAGTATTTTGCGGTGAGAAAAAAGTATTTTGCAGGAAGATCAAATTGCGGTGAGAAAAAAATATTATCCTACCTGGATTACTTCATTTTTTGTGTTTTTTAAACTTTTATTTAAGCTTTTCCTAATTTTTCTTTACAATCAGAACGGCATTTGTTGCTTCAAAAATAGTAGAAACGTACTCACACAAAATACAGAAACGTAACAACAGCAAATAAGTTTTGAAGCAAATGGTAATAAAGTTCAAAGCAAAAATAGTCGGTTTGAAGTCTCAAAACTTTTAAAAAGTATGTCATTACTTTTTTCTAAGCAACAATTATACGATTCCGTGCTCATTGATATTTTAAATAAAATTGGACGAACTTTTTCTGCCCGCTTCTGGCTTTTTTTGCCCGTTTTTGCTTCTTTCTGCCGCTTTTTTGAAAATGATCAAAAATAACCCCAATTTGTGATAATTTTTCATTTTGAGCTGCATTAGTATAGAAATTTCTTAAGGAATCGAATTTATTTACAGAATTTCCAAAAAGCTCTTGGCTGCTGAGATTGACCATTTATTGCATGCAAGAGATTTTTTCGCCTAAATTCTGCAAAGTGGTCGAAACTAGACAGCTAATAGCTTTTTAGAAATTCTGTAAACAAATTCGGATTCCTTAGGAAATTTTGTATATTGGTGCTGCAAAGAATGAAAAAAGTTATCACAAATTGGGGTTATTTTCGATCATTTTCAAAAAAGCGGGCAGGAAGAAGCAAAAACGGGCAGAAAAAGGGCAGAAGCGGTCAGAAAAAAAGATTTATCCATAAAAATTACTGTAAAGAAAACTTAAGATATCTTGAATACAACTTGTAAAAAACACGAAGAAGAGTATTTCGGTGGGTGTCAAACCTGCGACATAAAAAAAGACAACCTGAAGTGACACCGCTGCTCCACACAACCTTATGATCGTTTTGTCTCTTTTTTAAAAGGTTCTTGATGCTGGTTTTTGCGATTTAGTTTTCTTTTAGTTTTTGTCTAAACTCGGTAAGAAATTCCGCGTGCAGGTCAGGAACAAGCTCGCTTAGGGCTACCTTTTAGCATATAATGTTTATTGTTAGGCCACGGTGCGGTCGTGCCTTTCCGAGTAGGTTCAAAAAATTACATTTTACCAAACCATTTATTTTGGTTGAAAATGCCGGTTTTCTCAAAATTTTGTGATTTTTTGCGATTTTTTATTTCATCTTCTTGATAAGCACATCAAGCTTAAAAAAAAAAGTTTACAACATTTTTTGAAAAGATAAAATAAAAAAAGGATAAAATCCAAAGATAAAATTCTAAAATTTTGAGAAAAACAGCTTTTTCGTATTAAGTTGCCAAAAGTCGACGCGAGAATTTCGAAAGACTCATGTTTTTGAGTGTCTTTCACAGGTTTTCTTGTAGGATTCGTGTTCAGCATGGTTGATTCAATCGCAAAAGTGCTCTTTACCTTTAAACTCACCGTCCTATTTTGAATTACTCAGAAGACAACAAAAATTAAACTTAAATTGCGTTCAAATCTTTGTTGTCTTGAGAGTAATTTAAAATAGGACATTGACTTCAAAGATTAAAATAACTATTCAAGCAAATCAAACATCAAACAAACTCAAAAGAAAAAAAACGGGACAGTGTCGCTGGAAGTTTATTTGTCGAAAACTATGGCTCTGAAAAAACCGACTAACTTAAAATCCTTGGTTTCAAAAAAGTTTAATCGAAACAGAATATCTCAACGGTTTCGTACTCCATATTAAATTGCTTCAGGATTGATCAAAAAAATAGAAAAAAATTCACGCATGGCTAAGTCATGGTTCATCCTTACAGATTATATCTTTCAAATCAAAAAATAACCAAAATTGAAAAATTTTACGGTGGCCAAAACCAAAATTATTGAATTTTGTAAAGATTTATCCTCAGCATAAAAAAATCTTTCTTTTAGTTCGATTTTTTAGAACTACACTGACTTTTGACAGTAAGCGATTTGTGGCATTAGATTTGACTTATATTGGATGCTTCCAAGCCAAATGGCACCTTAAAAATAGCGGTCAAGACAAGGATAAACTGTACTTTGATGGGGTTGCCAGAAACAGCGGATGTAAGGCTACTATTAAGCTGGTGAATTTATTACAAAATTTAAATAAGGAATCTATTCAAAAATTCTAGGTTGGACGTGAGCTGATCAAATGCCGACTGCTCTGGCAGCCAGTGTTTACCATCGACGCAACTCTTATGGTTGCAGGAAAATACAGTTATCTTGTAGAGCACCAAACTGGCAATGTTAGAAACTACCAAAAGACTGTGGAAACCAGCAAAAGTGAGTCAAGCGTGGACAAAAACATTGCAGGTGCTTCAACTACAGTTGGCTACAAAGGTGTAACTGGAACTCCGCTAGTTTTCCAAAAGAGCCTTGAGATTTCTGGAACGGTTTGTTTTTGCTTTTATTTTCGACAGTGAAATGTTAAAATATTTTTACAACTGAACATAAGTTTTACATTTAAGCATGTTTTTCTGGGGTGCAAGCCTAAAAATGGATCTTTAATTTTGATTTTTACATCGAAAATATTTATTCTTCCTTTCTTCGACCAGAAATCGCTTCAATTTTTGCCTGGCTATGGAGTGGCGCCAGGCTCAAGGTGACGACACCCGTGCAACCATGGATATAAGTAATCAAAAAGCTAAAAATAGCAAAAAGAACAATAAGCTGTGGTATAAACAATTCTAGTGTACACTTTGATCAAGCCCCTGAGGCGCAATTTCGAGCACCTTTCGGGCTCGTGAATGTGCGTTAAAAATTTCTGACTTTATGTTCCACTTTTTAATGTGGAGTCGATTTATTCAGTGCCTAAAGGCCAAACAGCTTTTTAAAATCTGATCGATTTTTTAGAATGCTATGTCAATCTGAAAATCCAAAGGCCCGATTTCTGAAATCTGTTTTGCATCTGGTACAGATCTTCTAACGTTTTTGCTGATTTTGACCTAAAAGTGCTAATTTATTTTTGGTTGAAATACAAAAAATCGGCGCTACTATAGAATACCCCCCCCCCCCCCCCTCGAAAAATCCCACCTTTTAAAATTGCTGTAACTACGCTTGCAAACAACAAGTTTAGGCTTAGCCCTTAGGCTTGGGGGTAGGCCAGCTTACGGAAGTTGTGACTAATGAAGAGTTTGCGCACATTTTCGGGGTCTGGGACATATATTTGGGTACTTTTTACTTAAGTTTTAAAGGTCGGATTTTTGGGGGAGGGGGGGGTATTCTATAGTAGGGTCAAAAAATCTAATAATCAGCACTTTTTAGCGATCGTATACAATTTTTACTTGGGACCTCTGACTTAGTCCATAAAAACAGTTTTTGCGAAATCAATTTTCTTCTCAAAAATGTGAATTTAAAATTAAGTAGAAATGCCGTTAAAAACAAATGTAAACAGTGATACAAAATAAAAAAAAAACTTTGAGCATCTATTTGTAAAAGGTGTTCTTAAGCCAACTTTTTACCCATTTTATATTGCAGATTATAGGCAGAATGGGCTGGTGAGTGGGCAAAGCTCCAAGAAAACCGTCACACCAGCAGTTTGATTGAGTCCTGGTCTACTGCTTCAATGTCTACTTACACTTCAGAACTAGTTGTAAACGGTGGGGCAGTGCATCATATCGTGCAGTTGGTTGTGGATTGCTCAGTTGTCACCTGGAAATCGGTAAAATGTTTAATTTGTTTGTCAAATATCTCAAAAATGCAACTTAGGAGATATACCGCGTATTTTCAAACAACGACCCATTGAATAAAACCTTTGACGAGGAAAATAGTTCTGAGGCTATGTTTAATCCACAATATTTGTCTGAAGAACTGGACGAATCTGACACTTCTGGGCTGCTGCAATACCAACTGGTATACTGCTATGTGTGTATTTACCAGGTATTTAATCATTATTTACATTTTACATTAATAATTGCTCTAAAATTCTGATACAGTTTTTATGTGTTTAGAAAAATTCAAATTTTACTCTTTTTTTCATTTTATTTACAGCAATAATTACGAGAAAAAACTTAAAAGTTCTTTAGATTTATTGTAAAAAATTTTGTTTTCAGCGTTATGTGTCTGCTTTAAATGAACCACAGTATGAAAAGCACAGTCCTGCTAGAAAATTATTTACAAAGCATATTTTGCGTCATTTTGTTGGAATAAAGCATCTTTAAAATTTTGGGTTAATTTAGAGATTTTTCAAAGGGCATGCTCGCCGCCAATGAAAGTATTTCGAAAGGCGGGTACCAGGTCAATTCAAAATTTGCACTATATCGAGGTTCGCACTAAATCGGGGTTCCACTTTCGATACTTTCAAAGACTTTTGACCAAGTCCATCGAACTCGAGGTCGCACTAAATCGGGATTGACTGTACCAGAGAGAGAGAGAGGTAAGTTTTCTCAGGCGGAGGTGCACTGGTGATGGTACCTAGGTGAAGTACCTATGTGGGTACCAAGTGGTCGTCCACTTGGATCAAAATTTTTTTTAACTTTTTTCATGTTCCGAAACCTGTTTTTTGGATTTATTCGGGCATGCTGAAGATGGTTTGACGGTGGTAAAATGCCGTGTTCTCAAGTATTTTTTGAGTGTTGTGAAATAATTGATTTTGGTGAAATCAATTATTCACCAAAACTCAAAATATGCTCGAGAACACGGTATTTTACCACTGTCAAACCATCTTCAGCATAGCCGAATTAGTCCAGAAACAGGTTTGGAACATGAAAAATGTAAAAATTTCTATGATATAAGTGGACGATCGGCTGGTTTCGCTGGTTGAGACTAAAAAATTTGAATTCCCGCAAAATGTTGGCTAAAATAAGCATTTTGGTCGATTTGAGGGCGTAAAAAGAAATTTGAGGGCGTAATGAGTAATTTGAGGGCGTAAATGAGTAATTTGAGGGCGTAAATAAGCATTTTGATCAATTTCAAATTGAGGGCGTAAATAATTAATTTGAGGGCGTAAATGAGCATTTTGAGGCGCAAATCACCTATAGCCCAGCGAAATTCAATCGAGAATTATTTGAAGAAATTTTGGAAAAGTCGAGAAAAAATCATGCCTCAGTGGGAATCGAACCAACGACCAACTTTCGCAGTTCGCCGCCGCTTCCCACTAGGCCACAATGCTATTAGGAAGTGTTTTTGAGTACTTATTCCCCGCAGGGACTCAGCTAAAATTTATTTTAAAATAATTCTCGTTGAACTGACCTGGTACCCGGCTTTCGAAATATTCCCATCGGCAGCGAGCATGCCCCTTCAAGTACCATATAAGCTGCATTACGTTGAAGACCTGTATCTTAAGCTAGATTGAAGGACCATACTTGTTGATGCAAATGAAAATTTGGCAAATTCAAATGCGCGCGGGACACTTCTCTTTCCTCTCTCACTGTGCTTTTTGAGTCATTGGAAATTAACTCCAAAGAGTAAAGTGCGAGACGAAAGAGAAGTGTCCCGCGCGCATTTGAATTTGTCAAATTCTCATTTGCATCAACAAGTATTTTCCTTTAAAGAGTAAATATTAGCTATAGTAAAATATTTTGTAAATCTGTTTTCTTAGCTCACATGAACTCTACCGGTTCTAACTTCAACTTAATGAGCGAAAATCAAGTTTTTGACTTGGAAGAGACCAACTTAAACCATAAGAAACGGGTAATTAGATGCCCTTCAAACAGCCACAAAGATAGAATTTAAAACATACAGTCAAACCTCGATATAACGTACCCCTCGATATAACGTACCCTTGAGACCTTTTGGTTGGATTCATTTCAAATTAGAATAAGTTCACCCCGCTATATCGTACCCTCGATATAACGTACCCTTGTAAAATTGGTGTGTTATATTTACCAATCCAATACAGTTTTTGCTCTTTTTCTGCTTCTCCAACATTTTCTGTAATCATCAAGTTTATTCATTTTTACAAAGGAGCATCAAGAGTGGGTAACGCTGCTATAGGTATGAGTAATAGACCATTCGATAGCCCAACTCTCGCTGAATCACGTGGTTAATGCCTTTTCGTCTAATCTAGAGAAGAATTCTTCTTACAGTCAAACCTGGATACAACACCACCCAAGGGAGCGACCATTGGGTTGTGTTGTGTTCATAGGGTTAATTTGACTACATTTTTAGTCAAAGCTGATCAAATCGGTCTGTTTTTGAGTCATGTTATATCGGGGCGGTGTTGTAACCAGGTTCTACTGTAGCAAGGAAATTAAATATTATTATTGTGCATAAGTTGGGAAAATATAGAGCAATTGAGTGTGTTTTGGTAGTTTAGTTTTGGTTTAACTGACCCCCGGTAAAACTTACCCTATATCTAACCGATGGTATATTCCCTGCAATCAAGTTCGGTATGTCCCCAGCACTCAAATTTGTTATACCCCAGCACTCAATCAAACAACAGGAGGGACCAAATAAGACAAACCTTGATATAACGTACACCTGTCATCAATTTGGTTTCTGCCGTCGATATAACGTACCCTCGATATAACGTACCCTTTACCGGCCCCCAGGGCGTATGTTATATCGAGGTTTGACTGTACTGTATTTATTTAATAGAACGAATTTCGCTCTAGAAATTGTTATTCTATTTTCCAACCTCACATTTTGACGCAAGAACAGGGTTCGTTAAAAAAGATTTTATTCCATTTTTTCCAGTGCTTATTGCTATTTTGGAGCGAAAAAAAAAAGATTTTGACTGTAAACTTCCAAAATAAAAAAGATTTGAGTCCCGAAAAAAGGACAAATTTTTTTAAAAAGTATAATTACGAACCCTGCGCAAGAAGTTCATGAAATGCAATTTTGGGTTATGACATCTGAGCCACTCCGGCCCAAGTCAAAATTGATCGATTCTTCTAATAGAAAGGCTATTTTTACTACACCTTGTAACATATACCTTCTCACAAAAAAAATATGTTTAAATTGAATTTTTTTTTCAATTTCGGATCCATGCCACAATTGAGACAACGTCGACTAAATCTACCGACTCAAGGAAAAAGACCTGTGTGCAAGAGACTTCAAATGCTTCAAGACGTTGCTTTGTAGTAGAGCTCACGACTCCGCTGTGCGATCATTTCGAGTTCAGTCTATTTTTTATTTAACGAAGTTTTTTTATTTCAGCGAACTTTTGTCAACCAGAGATTTTTTTTATAACACATCTTTTTAACAACTTTCAACGATCAATAAAATGGCATGATTAAATTTTGTGTTTCACTTTCTTATTTCCAAAACACAGCTTCTCAAAAAAATTATCACGAATGGGATTTTCATTTTTGGACTTGCGATTTTTCTGCGATTATTTTTTGCTATGTTTTCTCGTAAGCATCTTGATATAATTTTGACTAAATGTAATATTCCAAAATGTAGCTCAATTAAAGTTAGCTGGGGATGTGAAGTTTGGGCGCTACTCGGTTATACCCCCCCCCCCCAAAAAAGTGCTACTCGGGAATACCCACCCCCCCCCAATCTAGGAGCTACTCGGTTATACCCCCCCCCCCCAAAAATCAAGATTTTTAGGAGTGGTCAAAACATATTTTTAAGCAATAATTTCGCCATAAAAGGTCCAGAAAAGCAATTAAAATAGGGTTCAAGGGCTGTATTGGGAGGGGAAGGGACAAAACAGGGGGCCACTTCTATAGTGCCTATAAGTACCGAAGAGTATTAATTCTCTTAGTGTTGAAGTCACTTTCAAACCCAGCCACTTGTGGTGCACGTAAAAGTATAACTACTCGAAATGATCGGACGATCAGCCGGGTGGATCCTGATGGTTGTCGTGTAAATTTGGACGGCTGAGCCTCTGGCTCGTAGCCCCAGGCCTGAGAGGGGGGAAACCCTTTTCGGTCGTAAAATCAAAGATGTTGAACATAGTTTTGTTGACTGGGGCCTACCGCATGAAAAAACTCTGGTATGCATGCTTTTTCATGCATCCAGAGTCGCTTTCGAGTGATTTGTGTCTAAGGTATGTGGGTGTGCGCATCTCAACTCCAAGCCCCCAAGCCCCCTGCGCCCCGAAGGGGGCGCAGGGGCTTGAGAGTAGAGATGCGCGCACGCACTTACCTTAGACATGATTCGAGAAGTACACTTGATCATAAATGCATATTGAGTCTATTTTTGCCACGGCCCGAGTTGAAAAACATGGTAAAGCAGCTAAAAAAAAGTGGCCCCTGTATTATTCCCTTCCCCTCCCAATACAGCCCATAATCCCTTTTGAATTGCTTTTCTGGACCTTTTATGGCGAAATTATTGCTTAAAAATGGGTTTTGACCACTCCTAAAAATCTTGATTTTGGGGGGGGGGGGGTATTACCGAGTAGCGTCGAAGTTTGTTTCACCACACGTTTTCATCATCATCGTCGAAATTAAGCCGAAACAGGACGTGAAATTTTTTTGATTTATCATTTCTGTTCATGTTTCGGCTAAATTTCGACGATGATGATGAAAACGCGTGTACAAATTTGTAGTGATGGTTTTCCGAATATTTTTAAATATTGTCGAAATTGGTCAATGTTAGACCTACTTTCGAATTTCAACAACTCTAAGTTCCACACATTGATTACTGTGAACTTTGAGTGTTGGAAAGCCATCTGGCTTATCTTTAGCTGGAAATATGATGGCTTTCGGCCTTGCATACATTATCCGTTATCCGCGACAAATATTTTCAAAAATTAGGTGGAAGACAAAATGGCGCAATTTTTAAAAAAAGCTCTTATGTGTGAAAACCCGAATTTCTGACACCAGATTCTTGTCTAGCAAGAATCGGTCTCTTTGCGTTTAAAAATGCTCTTAATCTCAGAACTTATTCTTATTTTAAACAGAAATTTAAAATAAAAAAAGTCCGAAAAAATTCTCTGGCAACAGATTTGAATGTTTAGTCTCAAGTAGAGCTCAAAATATCAGTGGGTTATGAGCTTAAAGGGTTTTTTCTAGCATGCAATCACAAATCTGCCCCGCAGCAAGAACGAATCCGCGGCTAGATGTGAAAAAAAAATCAGTAGCACTGCACCAAGTTTTTTACCGATCAAAGGATGCCGCCTTATTGACCTATACTATGGGGCACTTTCGAAGATAAGCCCCTAGGTATAGGAAGATGTTAAGCACCGCACCTTTTTCGCCTCATACCTACGGGCAGTACTAATTATGGGTCAAAACAGGCACTGCGAAATATTTAGTAGTGCCCAATAGGTATTGGGCAAAGAGGCGGAATCCTTTGATCGGTAAAAACTTGGTGCCAGTACCACTAATGTCTCAAAGCTCAGTGAACCTATCGAAAAATGATTTTTTGCAACCGATATTAGACATCCTCTTAAGCTTGGTAGTGAGCTTTAAATTTCAAGAAGTTTTATAAGCAAATCTTTTATTCTACACAAATTTCAGTGTTTGTTGTTCATAATTTTCATTCTGCATACAAAAAGGTTCTTTAATTATAATTTTGATTTATACTTAATAGCAATAAAAATTGTAAATGCGTTTATAGTTGTTTTGGACAGCATGGAGGTGTGGTGGCAAAGTAAAAGGTGCCATAGTAGGTAAAGCAGTGGTGGTAGTGGGCAACGGAAACACAGGACACCCATTGCGAATGAATATGGGCACTGCATCTATTACTTTCTGAGTGAATGTATAGGAATCATGAGACACTGTCGGAAATCTTTTAAATGTCTGAAAAAATATCAACATATAATATCAACTAAGGTGAAGTCTGCATAGATTCGTCGTCCCGAAAATTGGGCTATTTGAGGGCATTGCACTTATGTTCGAAGGTCCGATTTAGCGATATTCGGGATCAGTAGGTCTAAACCCCTAATTTCTCTGCTAGACAACAAAAAAAAATTGTCAGAGTAGTTGTTGAAAAAGGTGATGGTTTGGAAGAGTGTGTGTTGAAAGATCTTTGACTGTATTTAGCTGGACGGAAAATTTATTGCAAAAATAAGTTTTGAATGAAAAATTGCGTGAAAATTATGAAAAACCTACCGGCAGACTTGAAGTGGCTTATAGTTCATGAAATTCCACTAAATATTTTCAATTAAAAATTAAAGACAAAAAAAAACTTGCATCAAACTGGCATTCCTTGTCGCCCTTCCTAGCTATAAGAGTATGATCTACACCATTTTCTTCATCGTAGTCTTCTAAGTTCACACATGAGTCAAAAAATATGCAAGCACAACAATCAAGCTACTTTTACTGAAAACATATTTGCCGCCATTCCATTGTATCCACCTCCACAGGGTCCTGGCTCAAGCACAACTACCTCGGGACCCCTGGAATAGCTTTTGGGGGGGGGGGGTTACAATGGAATAGTGCCCATTATTTTTATCATCCCTACTGCATTTTTTCAATTTTCATAAATAATGTTTGAACTTTCTCAGGTGATCTTTGTTGACCGTATAACCTGTAATATAACAGTGCTGTGCCCGAGCGAGATCTCGTCTCGAAAATCTCGCTCGCTCGGTCTAAATTGAGATTCAAAATCTCGTCTCGAAATCTCGCTCGAAAATTTTCAAAAGTCTCGATCTCGGTCTCGAAATGTTTTTTGCTTAAAATCTCGTCTCGAAGGCTAGGGCACAGCACTAAATATAACCCAGCCCCTTGTTCGAGATCGTGTTTTGGCCCACTTTTTGTAGACTATTCTTAGGCAAGTTCCTCCTAAATTTGTGGCCAATGAGATGAGCTGCAAAACGAAGAATGACTTTCTTAAAAGACCATTGTTTTGTGAAGGTATAACTTAAATCAGATCCAAAATCTTATATTCCCTAGTTCCAAAATACTTATTTCTAGTACCAAAATCAAAATTTTGTCATTTTCGGCCTGTTTTTGCTAGATTTTTTCAGCAGATCATACTTTTCATAGCTATTTAATGAGAAAACATTTCCTCTTGATTGTTCTCGATGGTGAGCTAAGTCTTGCGCCTCATCAATTGTGTTCACGTGTGCTGAATGAAAGCCAAACGATTCCACGATGATAATCTCTGAGTCACTTGGCCTTCGCAACGCCATTAACGCAGAGCATTTGTATCCCTTTCTTTGTAGTACAGCATTTGTAATAGGCGATGAAATGTTCTCCAAAATCACAGACTGGCTCCTAGTTAAAAAAATAAGCTAGATAAACAATAAATACGTATCATATACTTGGTCCAGGTGCTTGCGATGCATTCAAGCCATTCCTCGAAGCGTATTCATTCAAACTGACCGTATAAGCCAGTATTGCACGTCCCGCTTGAACGTTTTCGCCCCTTGTGATAGCGACCGGAATCTTCTCACTGAAAAGAGAAATTAAGCAACTATAAATCATCCATAAACTAATGAATTTCACAACTTGTGTAACGTAAAAAAGTAGCTATTTATCCCTGTTGACCCAAGGTAAAGGCTCTGACATAACTTGCTGTTTTTAGCGTTTTTCAAGGTAAGATATCGCCTATTTTACGTGTATGAGATCGTCAACAGATAGATTCGATTGGAACCTCAAAATAACAGTTTTCTATCTGCGGCAGGTAAGGTGTAACGAAGTTGAACAGTTATGGAACGGGAATTAAGCATTTCCGTTATGAAAAACCTATGCTTTATCAGCAAAATAGCTAAGAAAACATGATATGCTGAAAAATCTATCAGAACAGGCTTAAAATGACTAAAAATCAAATATGGAGCTAGAAATAAATATTTTTGGTACTAGAAATAAAGTATTTTTCAACAAAAATCGATTTTGGTACTAAAAAAGTACCGCCCGTTTTGAAAGCAGCGGCATCTCCAAATTTGAATTGGCGGGGGACACTTTTTTACTTAGAAAATATTCAACAACTATTTTTCAAAATATTTTTTGTTTGCATCTGAAATTTTATCAAAATTTCACACTGCTCGACATTGCCAGATCGGACGACTTAGGCTACTTTCACTGCCCCATATATGTTATATATGAGATTTTAATTTAAACTAGGCCAACAAATAAAATTTAAAATTTCATTGAAAATAAAATTAATTCACATTCAAATGAATTGGTCTCGATGATGAAAGTGTCCCGCCAATTAAATTTAGAAATGTCGCTGCGTTCAAAAACCATGTAGTACTTTTTAAGAGTGGTCCTACAAAAGCGGGTCGAAAACACAATGCCAAAACACGATCTTGAAATTGGAGAGGGGTACTGATGATTAATTATCAGAGATACATGATTTGCAAAAAATCAAAGAATGAGCAAACCCAAATTTGCAAAGTCCTTTATAACACATATAACAGCGACCGGTAATCAAGTCAGGGGTAAGCTTTTTGAAAAACTTTCGAGTTAAACTGACAAAGCACTTTTCACATCGCCTGTCATGTTGTTATTATTCTGAAGTGCTTCATCTTTTGGTATTTTTGGCGAATTTAATTATATGAAAAATCTACATGGGACTAAGATAATTTTTTTTATCACGGAATTTGGTACCGCAAACGCATTAATGGGTTAAAGGTGCTCAAATAATAAATATCTTAATATTCATTATTTAAATATTTTAAATAATATTTTTTCCATCGACAATGCCATGCCCCTTTATTACCAATTTCAAAATATTCTCGAACAGAATACTTACACATTATAGTCTCTGCAACAATTCGTTAGACTACAATGACAGAATTATTCAAAAATTATTTTAGCAAAAAATTATTAGCAGATAGGGAAGCTAGTGATTCATACCCAAATTTCCCAACTAGAGTGTTCTCACAATCTGTAAACAAAAACTAATGATGAATAGCACAAAAGCAGCAACAAGTATGCAAAAACTAAAAATCTCTTGACTCGGACTTCTTTAAAAAAATCCATTTTAAGAGTGACTGGAGATCAGGTTTCAATGCGCGCACCACTTGAAAAATCATGCTTATCAGTGTTTTTTGTTGCAACTTGCAAGCCCTAAAATTGAAAATGCTTCGAAAATTTTAGTTTCTATAAATTTTGACTTTTTATTAATATTAAACTGACATAAATTTTAGTTTTCAAATGCGTGAAATCGAGGCTTCCGCAGATGGGTTCCTCCAGGATTCGGATCGAGATTCCAAAAGTTCCGGGACTCGGGATTCTCGCTAAAAAACCCGAAATGCGCAGGATTCTTTATTTTCAAACGTTAAAGAGCCGGTAAGTTTCAACGATTTTTAATACATTTTGAGCAATTATGATGTAACAATCTCTATGTAGTATTTGGGTCGGCTGTGGTGTGTGTGTCGACATTTTGAGTTGGTCTGGTTGTGCCAGTTATAACCTGTTTTTGAACTTGCCTCCTCCTCTGTAGTTGAACATTTCCCCGGCATGGTTGAAGAGCCAGCATTTCTTCTCTTCTGACAGCTCTTTGGCCATGCCAATTACTTGTTTAAATATAGAAGAGGTTAGCTCAGTCCATACAATGGGAGTCCACACATACTCAGTCCATACATACAACTCAGTTCATACAACAGCACCGAAGGAGAGAACGTAACAGTATTTTATTTTTCGAACCCGAAACCAGGTACAAAGATTTCAGAGTTTCACCACATCTACCACAGTTTTCGCCAAACTGGTTTTTCCAAAATATTCTCTTTCCATAACAAATTTGAGTGTGCGAAAATTTAAGAGACACAATCTGTAATTTTGGAGTGTTTGGTGGCACCGCCTTTTTCGGACTTTTTTTTCTACCGCACATTATATACCATTCGATTTCAAATTTAAACGCTCAGCGATATGTTCTCTGGTGACGTCCTTAACTTATCATAAAAATTTCGAGTTATGGCCTTTTTAATGGGCTGTAGGACTTTCGTAACAAGATAATTTCGTAAGAGCGAATTTTCGTAAAAGCGAATTTCGTAAGAAATTTTTCGCGTAACAACGAATTTTCGTAACAAGCTCTTTCGTAACGCGGTTTTCAGTAACATAGTGATACGTTAAGTTGCTTTTTTGCTTTTGATCCTCCTTTGATGTTTCTATATAGCTTCTGTTGATGTTTGACCAAAAATAGTCAAGAAAAAAATGAAACAGTCAGAGGGTGGAATCGAACCACTGGTGAAAAAGTTCATCCTATCAAACTTACCTACTGCACATAATGCCACTAATGGGAAAGCTATGTGTAGTATATAATATATGAATTCTAGCTCGTAGTTTTTCACCATGCTTTGGGTATTTCTGCTGGTCTCCTAATGGATGAAAAATCTGGGGTCAACTAATTATGACCTAAGGTAAAAAATTTCTTAGAGCAATTACCGTATATCTTTAATGAGACCCCACGTAATTAGACCTTATTAGAATTATATGGCTCCTATTAGAAGATATTTTTACGTTCTATTGAGACCCGACCTTCAAATAAGGCCTACGTCCAAATAGGTGTTGAAAATAAGGCCACCTCAATAGGCCTAATAAGGCAAAAAAGGCATCTTCTAATAAGGCTCGACTCTAATAAGGCCCCACCCCCAAAGGGGGTTAAAAATGAGCCCTATGGCTCCTTTTAGAAGATATACGATAAGTGCTGTGCTATGACAGTCGGTGCCGAAAAAGCAACGGCACTAGATGCGGCATGCATAGGTATAAAAATTGTAATAGCACTGCTAGAAAGTGTCAAGAAACAACTTTTTCAATTGTTTGTTACAAAATTTTATAAAATGCGCCTTCCTAAGTGGAAAAGTCCCTCCAAATAGACTAGAAAAAAGGTGAAATATAGTTCAGAGAACTGTGGCACCATATACTACAGTCCACTCTCTACATAACGTCTTTCAAGCGACCGCAAAACGGGACGTTATGAGAAAGGACGCTATATAGAGAGAGGCACTCGTCTATATATCACTCACCAGACTTTATGTAGAGATTTTTTTAAAAAAACTGTTCATTTGAACAATAAATAGCACCCGAACAAACAATTCATGGATGGGCATGAAAAGTAAAATACTCTAGCCATAAAGCCAATAAAGCACCCTTGAATGCCAGTGTCTTGTTCGGCAGCAACTGCCAGAAGAGTCCCGTTCATCATCATTAAACACATCGTTAACAGAGAAGCGAGAGATTTATTGTGCAACAAATCCATCTGAATCACGAGTCAGATAAATTAAAAACTTTTTACGATCTTACTTGCCAGTCAGACAGCGCCGTCAAGTTGATATCAGCAGCCTCTCCCTGTGTCGCTTTAAAAAACAATTGAATGTCTCTGATTGAATCCAGCGAGCCAGCCTTCGCTTGCTTAAACCCATCGAGCTCATTCGCTTCCTGTTCCAGATTTGCATCAGATTTCTCCAGTGGCTTTGTTTTTGTTCGCCAGCGCCTCCTATCCTGATTCGCAGTTCCTTCGCCAGTGCTTACGTTTTTTCTAGAGCAGCGAATTGTGGAAGAAAAACACAAACGGATCTTACCGCCAAAAGAGCTTTGCTTCTCCACCTTCTCAATAGCTTTGAGGATTGCCACCCTGCCACTGAGAATGGTTTTGACCGTGGACGCCGGCAGATCAAATTGCTCGCTGAGTTCTTTCGGTTTTTGCTTGCCGAATGCTTCGATGATCTTTTTCTTTTCGTCCAAAGAAAGCACGCGTCGCTTTCTGTTTGGAGTTGCCATCTAAAACAAAAACAGCTTGAAACTGGCAGAATAATCTCTTAAACAGCAAATTTTGAAGCTGACCAAACTGAACATATAAAACGCAAAAAATGAGTTATTTTCTTGTTGAGACGCTTTCAATTTTAATTTTTTTTCGAAAAGACGTTATATCGAGAGGCGTCTTTGAAGCAGTGTCCAGCCAAATTGGGACGTTATGTAGAGAGGGAAGTTATGTAGAAGTCGCTATATAGAGAGGCAGTTGTTCGCATTTAGTTTAGACCAACCAAACGAATTTACTGGACGTTATGAGGAGAGGGACGTTATATGGAGAGTCGTTATGTAGAGAGTCGACTGTATAGACAAAAGTAGATTGTTGATTCATTCAAGAAAAATATTATATTTGTTAGTAAAAATGAAGGCACAAAAAATTGTTGATCTTTGTATGTTGCCCTCTTTCCGGTGCTCGTTTTTTCGTCGTTTCACCGGACGGCAGAAAAATGAGTCTAAATCTACAATTAGGGGATGTGCTGTAGTTGAATATGTTTAGTGCGGAAGTGCAGCGAGAAAAATTAATGAGTCACCAACATCAACTTTGAGAAATCAAAAGTTGGTCAGTTTTACTAGTGATCATCCTCGGCTTTTGTTGCTGCTCGTTGTACCATATTTTTGCAAATCTTATTTAATTATACGACTTTTTTCAATGGTCTAGACTACAAAACAGTAAGCTTTTATGTCACAACAACTTTATTTTGCTACTTGCTTTATTGTTTAGCTAAAACATGGTGCTGCTGACACTTTTTGTCAATTGTGGCTTTTGGTTTTTATTCATGCTGAGGTGGTTCGACCACCTTTTCGGCCAATCCCAATGTATAGCAAACTCATTCATGGCCAACCTGACACCTGTGTGTGAGTAAATTAACATTGAATTTTTAAGTGCCCGGGCGGTTTTTCCACTTCACAAAAATCTGAAAATTTTAAGGTTGATTATTAAGTTCTTGCATACTTAAAGAAGCATGCATGAATCTATATATCAGCAAAGAATCAATATTTTGCGAATCTATTTTTCTAACACCCGCGAGCTCTACAGATTCTGTTTTTTTTATTCAGCTCTGAAGGGGCATGCTTACCTGTTCAAAATTTGTTCGAAACCACCAACTATGGTGACCACCTGAAATTTGAAAAAACGTGGCTTTGAGACTTAACACTGGAATCCCTGATTGTCCTAAAAGCACTTTCTGTGCAGAATTTCACGCTGACACGGTGGTGAAAAGAAATTTAAAAAAAATCACTATTTGCGAGTCAGCTGCCCTACGAACAAACCAAGTCAGGATTTTCGCGTATGCAACTTCAAGAGGGCACATCTCGTCAAATTTAATAATTGATATCACTGATTTATAAAACAAACGAAAGCGCAGATCATGAGCTTTGTAATAAGTATCATCGAGGTATTTGTGACAATTTAATGTGAAAATTTTACTTTAAAGAATAATTGTATCCTTTTTCAAAAACGGCGTTGATAATTACGAACGGAACAAAAAGTTTGATAAAGTCATTTTTTAGTTGTCAGTGTGTACATTTGACATAGCGAGAAAAATTGCACCATGAAAAGCTTTGAGCTAGGGTAAAAAGAGGCTTGAGAGTGTTTAGCAAAGCTCTCAAAAACAATTTCAAAATCAATTTTGACGTAAAACTCATATTTCGCCACAGAAACCCCAACTTTTGATAAGAAAAGAGAAGGTCTAGATGGGGTCTAAAGAGGGTCTTAAATGGCCATTACCGTCTCCGACTGCGGTTGTCCGCCGCCAATTCAAATTTTTTACTTTATCGTTGGATTTTTGTACGAATTTTTCTACTTGGTTTCTAACAGAACAGGCCTAAAATAATTCTAGGCCCTGTTTTGTAAGAAACCAAGTTGAAAAATCTTTACAGAAGTTCAATGACTCGGAAAAATTTAAATTTGCGGCAAACAATTCAGAACAGGGGGCAATGTCCTTAAAAAAAGAGTGAATACGGTATTTTCGAAAGATTCATACTGAGAAAAACCCAAATTCTTTGAATACTAATCTGTGTTTTTCAGGAACCTGATTTGTAAGTTTCATGCTTTTAAACATTGTATTGGTAAGTTGTGAAAAATAATCATGTAAGTTTGAAAAGAATCACAGAAAGGTCTAATTTTGAGGTGGAAAATTAGCGTAAAAACGATGACTATTTGACCTAGGCTGGAAAGCCACTTTTTGGCTTTTCGACCGCAAAGAAGGCCAAGAAAAAGCTATTTTTTTGACATTTTTGACCGCGGTTTTTTGAAAGGTTTTGAGATGATCGTTTTTTGATTAGTGCCATGTGCCTCAGAAATTTGCCTTTTTTCGACTCCAAGGTATGACAGTTCAAAAAACTTCAAAATTGCATATTCCAAACTAATGCAGGTTCAAAATAATCAACTGCTACAGAAAGTAAAATTGGCTCTGCTAGCGCAAGAAATACGTGAAAAGTTGAGATAACCAGGTCAGACCAGCAAACCTCTTTCTTTCTTTTTCTTTGTTTTTTCTTTTTTGAATTTTTTTCTTTCTTCTCTCCCTCTCGAGCTATCTTCCAGTAGACTCATTCTGAAACAAAAAAATCAATAAAAAACAGCAAAAAATCTAGCACGACGTGTATAAGAAGAAGAATTCACCACCTATCAACGAAACGAGAGTCGAAAATGGGGGGGGGGGGCAAAACTCAAAAAAAAAATGCAATATTTTACCAATTTGCAATGCAATATGCGACACCAGTGGAATATCACCGCCCCCCCCCCAATCATTTTTCAGATATCCTAAAAACATCCTTTTTTAAAGTGGTGAAATTATTACGTGTTGTCCCTGAGCCTAATGCCTATGCCCGAAGCCTAGAGCTTAGCCTAATTCCTAAACATGAAAAATATTTGGCCGGGGGGGGGGGGGTTAATAGTTGTTTTTTGGAGGGGGGGGCTGTATATTACAGTAGAGCCAAGATGCAATATTTTCAAAAATCTATTTGCAATATTGCAATGCAATTTTTTTCAGTTCGCAATGCAATATATTGCATTGCGAGCTCGCGAGCAAAAACAGAGCCATTAAAGTCTCTGAAGACCGCCTGGAACGATTCTGACAAAAAAGTGCGGGCAGAAAATAAGAATTTGAAATATAATACGTAAATACTCTAATAAACGGAGATCTCCGTTTATTTTTCAACCCTCCTCGGAGGGTCTCGTTTTATTAGAGAGTCTCCGTTTATTAGAGAAGTCTCCGTTTATTTTCAACCTTCAAAACAGTTTGATTTGAATTCTGTTATGTCTCAAAAATAATTCAAAAAAAAAATTCGTTCAAAACATTTTCAGACAGAATATCTTTTGAAACGGTCAGTCTAAAAATAAGGCAGAAAAATTAATTTTTGTCATCAGTTTGCTTGGGGTTTATTATTTTCGCTGTTTACTTTTGTCCTCATTTGCTGATTTAAGATGGCCTCTAACGAAAACTCCGATCAAGCGGCCGAATGGATGCGATGCAAGAAGCTAACGAAACTGGGATCGACAGGCAGCATCAACGCGGAAGACGAGGAGCGATTGAATGTAGGTTTTTGTAGATTTGTTTACTACTTCGTTATCGATTTTTTCAGATGCTTTCTGGCGAAGAATATGAGCTGCAGTTGCACTAGGATGAGGAACGCCGAAAAGCAGCCGGAAGCGACACCACTACAATGCGGCGACAAAGCTTGAGGCGGCCGAATGGGCGCGCAAGAACAAATCGGTCAATCCGCAGCCAAGAAGTTCTGTGTCACTTGGGCTCGAATTCAAGAGTGGACAAAACGGAAAACGATCTCAAGCAGCAAGTGTAAGAATTTTTTGAATTTCTCGTAATTCTCTTATTTTCAATTATTCATTTCAGAAACATAGTCTGCGCATTGACTACTCCGATTGACGGCTCGGAGATGACAAGATCACCTGCTTCAAACGGACGGATCCATCGGCACAAAAGATGCAGCTTCTAAAAAGAATTTAGAGCTCAACAGATGGCTGGTGACGGAAGCAACGACTCTGAAGATGCGGGTATCGAGGAAGACGAGGAGGAACCGAATTTTGAGATGTTGGCTGATGATGAACAGTTATTGTTTGTCGAATAAATGTCTGTCGATTCTTTTCTTTCTCGCTTATCGTCAATATACGTCGTTCAAATTGTTTGGTCGAATTGTATTGCACGATTTTTTTGTACCGGGGTCTCCGTTATTAGAGGGTCTCCTTTTATTTTTAACCTCCTCGAGAGTCTCCGTTTATTAGAGAGTCTTCGTTATTAGAGTATTTACGGTATACTACATTTTGAGTATAACGTTATATGACTGTGCTTTGCAAAATGTGCGAAAAAAACCAAATTCTAAAAGACTCCAGGCTTTCGGTAATTTTTCGGAGGTTTTAGAGAACTTTGTATTTTTCGCACATTTTGCAAGCACAGTCATATACAACGTTATACTCAAAATGTAGTATAGCTTTCTGGCGTCATTTTGAGTATAGACTTGTATATAACAATGTTAATAGAGTATTCATGAAAATGAAGTTCTGACACAATTCAGAGAAGTACCGTTACGCCCCTGAATGGACCAGGGCAAATTTTTCGGAAAAAAATTTGTTCGAAACTTCGATCCGATGTGTTTTTTGCATGGTAGGGAAAAACGGCAAAACGACAAGAAACGGCAAAATTTTTCAAAAAACAATTAATTTTGAAAACGGCAAAAAAGCGGCAAACTTTCTCGAGTAAATTTTTTTCCGTTTTTTTATTCATTTTGCCGTTTTTGCCGTTCTCCAAGTGTCGGCATCAATTGCCTATGTTTTGCTGGTTTTTACTGCCTCTGACCCATATTCATGGAGAATTAACACGTTCAGACCTTCTACACACTAATCAATAGCCCAATCAGCAGTATTCAAGCCGTTAGGTGAAAAATAATGATAATAAAAACCATTTACTGTAAAACATCTGCCGGACTTATATCATTAACTTTCAGGTACTACGGCTCATTTAGTTATCTTATTTTCATTAAGGTATTATCTATTGCTGTTTTTTTATCGATCAGTATTTCAGGCCTTGAACGACCGCTCAATCTTATATCTGAATCATTAGGTTTTTCTATGTGATATTCAAGCAGTGGTCGCTGTATTAGGTCATTAATTCAGGTAAGTACCCGTGTATTCTCTATTAGAACCACCAACCCCCCCCCCCCACCCGAAATCCGAATTTACTTGACTTATTCTTTGCTTTTTGACCTATTTTTTGATAAGACTCTTTACGTATAACTCACTGAAAAGCAGCCCAGGTTCACAGCTATGTTTCGGAATATAACATTTTGAAGGTTGAAACCGAAAAATGATACAAAACGCGAAGAATAAGTCAAGTAAATTCCGGATTTCGGGAAGGCTTCAATAGAGAAATATACGGTACGTGACCAAATTTGCTCGCGCCAAATTTGCTCGGACCGAAATTTGCTGCGGGCCAAAATTTGCTTCGCGCCAAAAATTTGCTCGCGCCATAATTTGCTCGGGCCAAAATTTGCTCGCGCCAAAATTTGCTCGACCAAAAATTTGCTCGGCCATAATTTGCTCGGGCAAAATTTGCATCGACATAATTTGTATAGGGTAAGTTTTACTTAATGTTCAGATTTAATTCCGAGCGACGAAAATACTTTTAATCGTCTAGCACAAGCCTTAATGATCCAAACCATCTTCAAATGATCTAACAACTAGTGAGGCTGACTAGGGTTTGCAGGCGGCCCTATTGGCGACTATGCCGTTTGGGGAATATCAGTGCTTCGGCGCACTATTCCTGTGGTTCGAGAACATTAGTGATTCATGTATAATAGTAGTTCGGGCAGATTAATAGTTCGAGTGCCTTAATGGTTAGGTAGATCATCCACCCACCTGTGAACCCACTTACTTTAACTCGCCTATCCTTGCTTATCGTCACCTATTTCGCTTAACCTGCCTACCTCGCCTTACCTGCCTAGCCTCGCCTATTTAGCCTACTATAACGTACTGACAACCCCAGGGTATACGTTATATCAAAGTTTGACTGTAGAGATTTCAACCTGAACACTTAATATCCTATCTGCCTACCTAACCCACCTAACTGGACATTTACCTGCCCTACCTGGCAGAAAAGGCATTGGCAGTTAAGTGGACTTCAACACAAAAATCCACCTTAATCCAGGCTAAAATCACCATCACCAATTTGGATGGCAAGGAAAATATTTTTAGAAAGTCACTTTGATTGTACGTGTTTGTGCTTAAAAGAAAGCCAAGATGTTGTACTTGAGGGTTCCGCAAAAAATATCTGATATTAGTTTGCAAAAATGGCAGAAATTAGACTTAAACAAAAAATGTGACGATAACCTTCCGTTTCGGACCGCCCACAGTGGTGTTTTTAATTCAATAATGGTAATAATCAACTATCAACGTGATATTCACCGAGACGGACAAGTGAACTAATAATCGGATGGTAAAAGAGGGCACAGTTGACTTTCCTAAAAATGAACTACAACAACCGTTTTTATTCATTCAACTGAGACAAGCACGAAAAACTGAGAGGTTTTAACAATTTTTCAACACATCAAAGATCCTTATTTTAAACTTCTTGTTCCATAAAGCTCCACCAGGGCAGATCCCTCTTGTCTGCTTGTTGGTATTACCTTCTTTTCTTAGATGCTGGCTGACACGGATATACTGCTCAAAAGTATGATCGCTCCGGCTCCATTCACAGCTTCCTTCTTAACTAAGACTGCCTAGACCTATACAAAAAAAGTAAGCCAATTTGAGAATCTGAAAAAGCATGCTTGTGAAACGGAGGAGAAGTGAGGAAGAAAGTCCCGTCCAGATGATTATTGGCTATTTCGACAGCCAGTCAAGGCTCGAAGCACGCCTGAAGATCATCACCCTGTAATGAACAAAAAATAGTGAATCACGCAAGACGTCACAAGTCTGATTACCTAATCAGGATTAAGCATATTCTCTCCTGAGCCAGCCAGAGAACAGCTCAGTCTTGGCATCATCGTAGCATTTGAACTCATGCAGAAGTACACGTCTGCACTCAGTTTGCTTGAACCAATGGAATTTGTTGCTTGACTCGTTCTCTCTGACTGTTTTCTGAGGCACTTTGCTTAGATTCGCTGCAACCATCGTCTAAAGTTCTTGAAGCTGTTCGTGAAGATCTATATGGGCGTCTAAAACCAATCAGCTAGTATTCCTTAAAACAACAACAGTAAACTCTAAAATCATACATCTTGTGTTTCGAAGTTATATGTTATTGTGCAGCACCATTTAGGCTGATGTTAGACATGTCAGACAGATCTAGACCATTAAAGGTAAATCTGGACACTGAGAAAAAAATTTAAACCCGAGCAAATTATGGATGAGCAAATTTTGTCCGAGCAAATTATTGGCCGAGCAAATTTTGGTCCGAGCAAATTTTGGCGCGAGCAATTTGGCCGCGAGCAAATTTTGACCGCGAGCAATTTTGGCGGCGAGCAAATTTTGGCCGCGAGCAAATTTCGGTCCGAGCAAATTTTGGCGCGAGCAAAATTTTGTCCGTGTCCGGAGAATATACGGGTACTGACCTGATTAATGACCTAATAAAGCGCCACTGCTTGAATATCACATAGAAAAAACCTAAATGATTCAGATATAAGATCGAACGGTCGTTCAAGGCCTGAATACTGATCGATAAAAACAACAATAGATAAATACCTTAATGAAAATAAGATACCTAATGAGCCGTTTGTACCTGAAAGTTAATGATATAAGTCCGGCAGATGTTTACAGTAAATAGTATGCGGCTTATAATCACTTTCGCTAGGCAGCCTCTTGCATGAAGTTAACGTGCTCCGACAGTTATGTTACGAATGCCTAGCCATACTGTCATGGGCATGGAGCACGAAGGCACATAGAAAGGGACACTCTGACCACATGCTGCCCGACAAAGTCAGAGTTTCCAGCGTATCCGGCTTCACCATGAGTTTGATGCTACATTTATTGGTGACTTTGCGAGTGTATGCAGTCGCAGCATATCTTCAGAAAAGTAAAATTTGTACAGAAAAATTAAAATCTATCTCACTGAAGTACCTAAACACAAGTAATTAATATTGTTAGTGAGTTACAAGCTGTAAAGTAAAAGGATGTTAGAGCCCACCAGAATCCTTTTGTTCAACTAGTTGATTCGTGCGCTTTGTAGTTTTGACGGTTCAGCTAAAGCTTATGCAACGGCTTGAATACTACTGACTGTGATATTGATTAGTGTGTAAAAGGTCTGAACGTGTTTATTCTCCATGAAATATGGGTCAGAGGCAGTAAAAACCAGCAAAACATAGGCGATTTTTGCCGAAACTTGAAAAACGGCAAAAAAGCGGCAAATGAATTAAAAAACGGCAAAAAATTACTCGAGAAATTTTGCCGTTTTTTGCCGTTCTTTAAAAAAAAACGAAACGCCAAGGAAATTTTGCCGTTTTCTTGTCGTTTTGCCGTTTTTCCTTACCATGCTTGAAACTAAGAACAGATACCAATCCCGATTAAGTCTTTTGACGTGTTTGACACGCCGTGAAGCAAACTAGAGCTGACGACTCCGATTTGCGATTATTTTGAGTTCATCTACTTTTTAGCTAACTTTCCTGAGCCAGAGATCAATTTTCATAACACTGTTCAACAACTTTTAACGCTTTACAAAATAGCATTATTGGATTTTCGTAGTTCAATATTTCATCTCCGAAAAACAGCTTCTCAAAAATAATCGCGAAGGGTTTTCCATTTTTGAGCTTGCAATTTTTTAAGGGTTTTTTTTCGTAATAGTTTTGATATGATTTTGACTAAATTTATATGCTGAAATGTTCAATTAAGCTCAATTAAAGTTAACTGAGGAACGTAAAGTTTGTTTAACCATACGTTCTCATCATCTCGTCAAATTAAGCCGAAACATGACAGAAATAACAATCAAAAAAATAATTACACGTCATGTTTCGGCTCAATTTCGACGATGATGATGAAAACGTGTAGTGAAACAAACTTCACACTCCTAAGCTAACTTTAATTTAGCTAGATTTTGGTAAATGACATTTAGTCAAAATTATATCAAAATTATTACGAAAAAAATCCCTCAAAAATAATTGCAAAATAATCGCAATCCCA
Source organism: Ditylenchus dipsaci (assembly GCA_004194705.1). NCBI lineage: Eukaryota > Metazoa > Nematoda > Chromadorea > Rhabditida > Anguinidae > Ditylenchus > Ditylenchus dipsaci. Next base: position 44,124 of record SADC01000268.1, read on the forward strand.
AAAATAAAAAACCCCTTTGCGATTAATTTTTGAGAAGCTGTTTTTTTGAGAGGGGCTGTTTTTCGGAGATGAAAAATTGAACTACGAAAATCCAATAATGCCATTTTGTTTAAGCGTTAAAATTTGTTAAAGAGATGTCTTATGAAATTAAGCTCTGGCTTTAAAAAAGATGGCTAAAAAGTAGACTGATCTCAAAATAATCGCAAAACGGAGTAGTCAGCTCTACTATAAACTACTCTTAAGGGGCATGCTCGTCGCCGATGGAATATTTTGTAGGCGGGTACCAGCGAAATTAAAACGAGAATTTATTTGACGAAATTTCGGAAAAGTCGAGGAAAAATCATACCTCCAGTGGGAAACGAACCTACGACAGACTTTAACAGTCCGCCGTTGCTTCACCACTAGACCACCAACGCTATTAAATAATGGCAGTGTTTTCGATTACTTATTCCCCGTCCAATACTCAACAAAAATGTTTTTGAAAATATTTCTTTTTTGAATTCACCTGGTACCCGCCTTTTGAAATATTCCATCGGTGGCGAGCATGCCGATTTAAATGACTACTCCCAGTCGAATTTCGAATTCCTCGCGAGACAAGAAAGATTTGAATTCGGACTGACTCAAATTCTCGGATTTTTCTATCACGGGTACCTCACTTCATTCAAATAACAAACATTTTTGTTGGTCCAACATAAAGTTCTTGTTTTACTCAGGCCTTTTAGCTAAGAAAGATGGCTTTCAACTTAATATTTATTTGCTTTGGTGTAATTGTGAAAGTAAAAATGCAAACAATTAGATAGACCCGCCCTTTTTGCAATGATTTTTAACATATTTTTTTCAGTGAAACGAAGTGTTTTTAATAACTGACCGTTTAGCATTGCACAGCTCTTTTCTTTTAAGAACTCTCAAAAAGATGAGAACACTGAATTTCGGATATTATTAGTGCTACAAAAATACAATACCAACTTTCCTCAAGATTTCTTTCTTCGAATACTTTGGCAAATCGACCGATCTATAAAAAAAATATTGACTCATGCAAAAAAAATATGCTCGCCTTCAGGAATTTGTACTCAACAACATTTTCCATTTTGGAAAATATAATCGCCTCGTAGATAATGCTTTGGTCTTCACCCGTGGATTTCATGCGCATTTCTAGTCGATACATGAGTTTATTTCTCATCTTGTCATCCTTTTTTCTGTAATATGGAATATAATAATCAGTGCAAGGATATAAAAATGTACCATAAATTCTCTATTAAAAGCCCCCTCTCTAATAAAAGGATCCCTCGACTTTGACGGCTCATATATCAGCCAAGAGTAAATATTTTGCAAAGCTGTTTATCGTGCATTCTTAAAGGGCATGCCAGCACGTTACACGTGCGATTTCAAATTTTTCAAAAGTGGGGACCAGGTATATTCAAACAAGAACTTTTTTAAATGCAAATTTTGAACGCTACTTGCATATACCCCGCCCACCCCCCCCCCCAACCAAGTTTTTTTTAAAAGTGTTTAAAACACCCAATATCGACTCAAAATTGCCTCAGAAGTTCAAAAAAGACATTATTTTTGGGTTCTGGTCAATATAAAATTGAATTTTGGGCACTTTTGAATTTCGACTTTTTACCTGTTTTATCATGTTTTGGTCACTGGAGCTGGGCAAAAATAGTCCCTAAATGCATTTTTGATCAGAAGTCTTGCTTGGAATTATGTCTAAGGTATGTGAGTGCGCGCATCTCTAACCAACCAAGCCCCTGCGCTCCCGAAGAAGGCGCAGGGGGCTTGGTGCTTGGGTTGAGATGCGCACACCCACATACCTTAGACACAACACTCGAAAGTGACTCTGGATGCATAAAATGTATGCATACCAGAGTTTATTTATGCGGTAGGCCCAGTCAACAAAACTATGTTCAACATCTTCCTTTTTGTTAGAAATTGGCCCATTTTGGTCTGTTTCCACCCTAATACAGCCTTAAATCTCTTTCGAAAATGGTCAAAATGGGTACTTTTTGGTGGTCCAGAAACTCGATTTTTTATTTACCAGAACAAAAATAATGTCTTTTTCGAGCTTCTGAGGTGATTTTAGGTCGATATAGGGTGTTTGGGAACATTTTAAAAAAGTTGATTTTGGGGGGGAGGGGGTATATGCAAGTAACGCCAAATTTTGTTATTTCATATAAAAATGTGTACACCATTGTGGCACTAAACCCGGCCACGTTCGGACTACGTCAGCACTCTACCACTGAGCTACCCTTTGTGTTTTGCATTACTTTTTAATAAAATACTAATAAAATATACCCCACCCAAAAAAACTACTGGTATACATCCTCCCCAATAATTTTTGGAGGGCACCTGAAACTACCATTTTTAAAGGAAAATTGTGCAAAAGCCTTGTTAGTAATGACCAGGCTCTGAGCCTAACCCGAAGCCTACGGGCCTAAGCCTAAGACTGAATTATTGGGTGGAGTATATTCCAGTAGCGTTTTTTTTGGGTGGTGTATATTTCCAGTGGCGCCACAAATTTGCATTTAAAAATAATTCTCGTTAAATACCTGGTACCCGCATTTTGCGAATTAGAAATATAAGGCGAAAAATTATTTCTTGATTATATTTTAATCACTTTATATTTTAAAAATAATATCGTGCAATTTGTAATGAAAAAAACTGCAGCGCACGCCGCAAATTTGGGCCGAAAACATCAAAACGCAACAGCGTACGCGAATTTTTGAAAACAGCGCATATCGCAGCGCAACCACCGATGGCCGAAAAACATCGCAGCGCAACATCGCAAAATGCAAACCGATACTCTACCCACATCATGGTTTTCCTTAGCTGAGCTTCAGGTTATGGGTCATTCTTAAAAATTTTGTTGGCTTTCAGAGCTGGAAAGCCAGATTTATAAGAAAGCTGGGTATGCTCTAAAAATTTGCCCATGTGACCCGCTGGTATGCCTCTTTAGCTCCAACATGTTCTACCGATTTCACTTATTATATTTTGAAAAATAGAAAGCCCGAGCCTTTTAATAGAGAATGTACAGTGTATTTTTTGGTGCAAATCGGATCTTTTTCAATGCGATTTTTTTTTAAATTAAAAAAACAATCAGATTTGCACCAAAAAATCCATATCCTATTAAAAAGGTAAAAAAGGATACCCCAAGTAAGCCACAAGTTTGCTTTCGCTAAATTTTTATAAAATATACAAATTGAATTCGAAAAACATCACTGACCATGTGTAACGTGATGTGGAAGTACCGATTACAGTGAATGAATGAGGAGACTCGCCGAATTCTCCTTTCCAAATGCTAGGTTATATGGAATGTCGCTTTCATCTAGGCATCATAAAAAATATTGACGCTGCTATGATATAACCACCCCACCCCCCCCCCCCATAAAAAGCTACTTTGATATACCATCTCCTTCAAAACTCGGACCTGATTTCACATGAGGCCGACGTCGAAAAATTGGCGTCGGGCGCACCACCGGGTGCCGGTCTTTTGTGAAAAGCGGCGCCGGGAGTCGAAAATCGGCGCCGCCGTTGTCGCCTTTGTTGTAAATAATTGGTGCCGGCGCCATGACAGAAAAGTGGGCGCCGTGGCGAAAAATGCGGAAAGATTGGCGCCGGGCGCCGAGTGACTCACAAAGAGGAAGTAGCTACGCAAATTTTTTTATTTTATATTAAATTCAATTCTTTTTAATCTTAAAATATAGAATTTAAAAGAAAATGGAGCTGTCTGAGTCCCAAAGACTGAAAAAGCTGAAAAAATCAGTACAAAACACGGTTTAGAAACAACTGAAAAGGGTTTTTCTATATATAAAACAGATATAAAAAGGCACTGAAAAAAGCGTGCTAAGCGCCGGTGTCCAATTTTAAAAAATAGTTCGAGCGAACTCGGCGCTGGCGCCCGTCCAAGTATAGGTATATCAAAAAAGGTCCGAGGATTGGGGATGGGGGAGGAAAGATTGTGGAACATAAACTTCAGTATATAAAATAAGTTATTTGGTTGATTGGGGTGGGGGGGAGGTGGAATGGTTGGGGTTGGGGCCGGTGCTATTAATACCAAAGTAGCGCCAAAATAATTTTCTCAAAAACACTTTCGCTCACCAAATTGATCTCAAATGGTTCTTCGGCGTCAATATAATAGTCTTTGTAGCAGAAAGTTCCATATTGCTATTATTATTAAGGTGATAGAGACCGACAAAAACTTTTTCACCAAACAAATAACCAAAGCTTATCAAAAAAATTTTTAATAAAATGCCAGAAACTAGATAAGATATCATTTAAACATGATAAATAAATTTCTTTTTCACCTTTTAGGCTGGAACATACCGTATTTCTTCTAATAGCAGCCCATGGGCTACTATTTTTCAACCCCCCTCCTAGGTGGGGGGGGAGGTAGCTACTGTTAGAGGGGTGCAAAATCAGCCTAAGTAGGCAGATTTTCAGGGGGTTTTTCAACCCTCCTCGTAGGCGAGTGGCTACTATTAGAGGAAAAACAGTACTTGCTTAATTATGTGGCACGAAGAAGTTTAAGTAAGTTTCAAAGTAAAAAGCTTCCATCTTTTTGTCCATCATTTTATGGCTTTTGCAAAACTATTTCTAAATAAAAATAATGAATTTGACAAACTTCAAGTTTTTCAAACTGAGTAACCAACTTTAGATGACTATATCTCAGTGACCTAATCACTAGAATTTCCGCTTAATTTATCATTATATTTTTCCATAAAATTAAAACAAATAAGGTTTTTTGACCCTACTATAGAATACCCCCCCCCCAAAAATCCGACCTTTTAAAAACATAAGTAAAAGTACCCAAATATATGTCCCAGACCCCGGAAAATGTGCGCAAACTCTTCATTAGTCACAACTTCCGTACGCTCGCCTACCCCCAAGCCTAAGGGCTAAGCCTAAACTTGTAGTTTGCAAGGGTAGTTACAGCGATTTTATAAGGTCGGATTTTTTTGGGGGGGGGGAGGTTATTCTATAGTAGCGCCGGTTTTTTTAAGTCATAAAAAAATCCGCGTCCCGACAAACGAAAAAAAACGCTTTAGTGAATATAGAAAAAAAATTCACTTAATCATATATATCTACAGGGTGTGTCATAATTACGCGCATTTTTTTCAAACAAAGTTTTTGTGGCGTTGGGCTTTTTTATAAATTTTATAACCCTATTTCAAAAGTTGACCACTCATTTTGTACCTATGAATGTCAGCTACAAAATGAATGGTTGACTTTAAAAAAATGTTAATAAAATTTATAGAAAAAACCCAATGCCACAAAAACTTTATTTGAAAAAAGTGCGCGTAATTCTGACACACCCTGTACTAGAGCTGACGATTTGGCTTGTTGCGATATATTTTTGCGATATTTTTGTTCACGATCAAATGCGATATGCGATATACGATATATCCAAAATGATGATGCGATATATCGCTGCGATATGCGATATTTTCCCACAGAAGTGAGCAAAGCCTTAAAAAAATTCTGCGGCGGCCAAGCCGCCGCAGAATTACTATTTATTTGTGACTAATCAAGCAGACTAACTCCAATGAACAATTTTATTTAACATTATTTTTCACATTTCCACGTTGCATCCATCATCATCCTCACATAACATCACCTAATACTTAAAATTCAATTCTTTCAGATTCTTGTTCAAAAATAGCAACATCTCCGCATTCTGCGGATCCAAACACGAGCGCCTGTAGTCATAGATATCCCGAGCAAGCGAAAAGAGTTGCTCACTTGGCTGACTTGTCGCAGGAGCTGAGAGGAAACGACGGGCCACCGCGGATAAGATTGGATAACTTTTTGCATTCTTCTAAAAGAACAAAAATAGAAATGATGTTAAAGCAAATTGATTCATTCCAAATATACCTTCCACCAGTTCAATGAATCTCTCCTCCGTATTAATTCGCTTCTGCCGCCATATGCCTTCAGTTCGAATATCACATCCGCTGAGTCTTCTTCTTCGGCGCTTTCGACAATAGAAATAACAATGCGGCGACACTAGGCGAAGATTTCGCCAAAATTCGCTCAAAAACAAAAAAAATCGGCAAAAAATCGGGCGAAAATCTAAAATTTTCACAAAATCGTGTCAAATTTTAGGCGAAAAATGTCAAAATCGGCTTGCGATATATCTCACCCGATGCGATGCGATATTTTCAAAATGGCCGGTGCGATATTTGCGATCGATATTTTTGGCTAAAATTTGGTGCGATCGATCGATATTTGCGATGCGTATATCGATCGTCGTCAGCTCTAATATCTACTACTATTAGTCACTATATTTCTCACGTTGTGTTACGCTGCGCATAAAACCTTAATTCTTAGAAATGTAAAACAATTACTTATTGCTTTCACAAATTGGCCGAAGATCAATTGGCCGAGGATTAATATGCGAGGATAAATCGGTCATGGATCAATTGTCCTGACTCCGAAAATTTTGACTCGATTTAACTGAGAGAGCCGCCGCAATTCTTAAGTTCCCCCATACTCCGATTTTTTTGAAAAAGTGACACGAAATCACTCGCCAAACTCATTTTTTCTGCACAGCAAGGTACTAGAAGCATTTCTGCACACTTTCTGAATAAAAAATAAATTTATCAAAAAATTTTAACCCACCCCTTGGAGGTAGATGGTCTTTTTAGGTTACTTTTGACCAAATTTGAACCCTTTTTAAGCAAAATCCAGGTGAAAGTGCTAGACTTTGAACAGGTTTTTACTTTTGGGGCCTATCGCATAAATAAACTCTGGTATGCATATGTTTCATGCATCTAGAGTCATTTTCAAGTGATTTGTGTCTAGGGTATTTATAATTCCAAGCCCCTGCGACCCGAAGGGTGCGTAGGGGGCTTTGTTAGTTAGAGATGCGCGCACTCACTTACCTTAAACATAATTCCGAGCAAGACTCTTGATCAAAAATGCATTCAGAGAGTTTTTTGCCCAGCTCCAGCAAGAAAAATGTGATAAATCACCCAAAATGACCCTGAAATACCCGAAAAAGACCATCTACCCCCAAGGCGTGGGTGGCAATTTTTTTGATAAAATTTAACTTTTTTTATTCAGAAAGTGTTTAGAAATGCTTCTCGTACCTTTTGTGCAAGAAAAATGAGTTTAGGGGGTGATTTTGGGTTACTTTTTAAAAAAAAACACGAGTTTGGGGTGGAACTAAAGAAGTACCGAGCCGCCTTTAAAATAATAAATTTACTCAGAAAATCAGTATTTTAACGAGTAATTTTTCTTATGAATTTTTAGAGTTTGAAAAGTACGAAGAAGTAGGTGTGCTTGGAGACTTAATATGGAAAAAAAAATTAGGAGTAGGAGTGGGTGAACTTCAAATTGTCGACTAAAACAAGTTAGTTCAACTAACATATCTTCTGCTCTAACCAAAATTATTAGTCTAAACTACGTGAACAAACTATACGAACAGTTGTATGCTTCACATAGAATGTAAATACCGTATTTTCTCTAATAGGAGCACCCGCTCTAATAAGCGCACCCCCTCAACTTTGAGGGTCTGGATCTCGGTGCAGAGTCAATATTTTGCAAAGCTTTTTTTTGCGTTTTCTTAACTCCCACGAGCTCTACCGATTCCACTTTTTAGATTTTTTATTTTTAGCCAAAATCCGAGATCGATTTCCAAATTTTCCAATTTTTTGAGAGATTGAGGCTGAGGGGGCTATAGCCTCCCCCCGTCAGGTTTTCCGACAAAAAATTGTGCCGGCAATATTTACAACTCCAGCAGTGACAGTAGGCTCTTCTTCTTTCATTACCGCTAATTCAGAGTCGCTTTTTATTTAGGCTGGTTCCACTTTCTTTCCTGCGATTTCAGCCAATGAGAGGGCTCTATCATTTTTGAGGGTGATCATTCACAGCCCAAATATTATATCAGATTTGCTTCCGCTTTTTGTTAGTTTGCAACTCTGCCCTTCTCCTTCTTCTTCGTCCTCCTCTGGCTGAATGGACAATTGAGGCGAATAATAATTGAGTGATCAAAATCAACCTGATTTATCACGAATCTGGCCTTCCTAGAGCATTGATTTACATTTTTTGGGATTTACATCACTCTTTCAGCGGCGGAGAAACCCGAAAGCAGGCCGGAAATTAATTTTGTGTGAGTAGTCTCTACATATATGATCTGCAATCGTTCATCTTACGAAAACACGACTGATAGATCTCCAAAAAGGACAAAACTGGATTTTTTTTGCCTTTAAAAGACGGCTACAAAAGCAAAAAAAGATTTAAAGTGCGTTCATTTTCATCTTGAGAGAACGAAAATTCTGCTTACAGGAATTTTTAAACTAACTGAACAAAGTAAATAAGTGGTTGAGAAATGGCGATTTTTGAAAAAATTCTTCAAAAAATAAGTAGATAATGGAGTTCAGGGCAAATCTCGAGTTTTCTATGATTTTTTTTACTTGTCTAATCACATTTCTGTGTCTAGACTGACCCCCGAATTTGGCGTTAGAATCGGAGTATTTGACCTGAAAGCAACTCAAAAATCAAATTTTTCAAACAACTCATTCACATTGAGACATTTTATTTTTATTTTTTCACATCGTGATCCTAAAAAAGGCGCTAGGAGCTCGAGAGTTAGAGATGCGCGCACTCACACACCTTAGACATAATGCCGAGCAAGACTCTTGGTCGTAAAGTGCATTTAGAGCAAGGTTGAGATCTCAAAATTTTGAAAATAAGGACATTTGGGGTGTCTATTTTATCCAGTGCTTATTGCTTAAAAAATCAGACTTCGACGAGAAATCTATAAAGGTTAGCAAACTTAGAAGATTTTTTCTTATAACGTTCACGATCCAATGATTTGTAAAGACTTTGACTTGACGACTAATCGTAAGCATAAAAAATAAATTAACGTATTCCCTCTGATTATAGACTCCCTCCTGTTTAAAATCGTGTTCTTGGCATTGTGTTTTTGACTCGATTTTAGAAATTTTTCTTATGCAAGTTACCGTCTATTTTGAAGCTAGGGAGATAAGCAACAAAAATGGATGGAAATGCTCGAGAGAAGTTTTCAAAAAGAGGGTCAAAAACACAATGGCTTAAACACGATTTTTGAATTTAGGCGTGTCTATAATTAGAGGATGACGGTAGCTATTTGTTTTGATTTTTTATAATTTAAATATCATTGCACTAATTATGATGATGATTAGCTAATAAAGCAGCAACAAACAACAACCAAAAAACAGGAGAGTTGCAACAAGTAGCAAGACAAGGCACGCAAGTTGGGAAAACATCAGGTTTTTTAGTAAACATAGAAGTAGTTGTGGTCAGCTCAATTGGATCAGTTACTCGATGGCCACATCTTCTAGTGATGTATTCTCCAACTCTGTTTGCCACTATTGGAGTGTAACACCACTGTTTTTACACACTCATAGAATTGATCAGTGTTACTAAAACAAATAAAAATTGTTGATTAAAATAAGTGTTATCAATTATGTTCTTTTTCATGACATCAAAGTTAAAATTCGAAATTTTCTGAATTTTACTGATGAAATAGTTCACAAAAAATATTTTTACGGCTTCAATCAAAGTTATCCACTAAATTAAAAAATGGACGATAAGGAAAATGGCTGCGTTTGGGGAAAAAGTGCCCGCGTTTTTTCGTTCTAGTCAAAAAGGCGAAAAGTGCCCGCTTTTTGTGAAAATGTGCCCGCGCTCTGTGAAAATGCCCGTTTTTTCGAAAAAGTGCCCGCTTTTTTGAAAAAGTGCCACCTTTTTGTGAAAAAATCTCCGCTTTTTTGAAAAAAAATGCCCGCTTCTGGATTACAGTCGAACCTGCGAGGTTTGACTGTAACCTGTTATCTTCATTATCTTTATATGAGCGTAATTCATAAAGCTGAAACTGCAGTATTTTTCAGTGAATGAAGGTATAGCATACTGTTGCCAAAAATGCAGACTTAGTCCTTGTTATAGAGCGGTTTCACAAAAAAAAGGGCATATTTTCACAAAACGCAGGCACATTTTCACAAAAAGCGGGCACTTTTTCGCCTTTTTGACTAGAACGAAAAAACGCGGGCACTTTTTCACATAACGCAGGCACTTTTTCACATAACGCGGGCACTTTTTCCCAAACGCGGTCACTTTTCGTTTTGTCCTTAAAAATTCATCCAGCTTTACAAAACATTCACTCTGAGCTGAGATATACCGTATTTTTTAATAGGCGCCCCGGGGCGCTTATTTTTTAAACCTCTGAAAATTTTAAAATTGTCAATCAAAAATGGTCTTAACTCTGAAATCTTGGTCAAAATTAAGGGGGGGGCTTTATTAGAGGTGGTGATACAGAAGGTCCTAAAAATAGGAAGTGTCGAGCTATCAAGGATTGTGGGCTTATTAACCTATTTTTAGACGAATTTGACAGAAATCTCTGGTGTTTTACTGGTTTGAGCCCTTACTTTACATCAGTTGCTGGTACGCAGTTTACGTCACACTATTGTGTAGCTAAACTTATGTTTCACAAAATATTGGGCTGGTCTGTAAGTTCGGGTGGTTATAAACAGCTCGCAAGGTTTCTGCACGGGTTTAATAAGTTTCGATTGATACAATACACTAAAAATAACAGATGAAATCAAAATTTGATTTGTAAAAATTTCGAGCTTCTGAGGTGATTTTAGGTTGATATAGGGTTTTTGGGACATTTTAAAAAAAGTTGATTTGGGGGGGGGGTATAGGCAAGTAACGCCAAAATTTGTTATTTCATATAAAATGTGTACACCATTGTGGCACTAAACCCGGCCACGTTCGGACTACGTCAGCACTCTACCACTGAGCTACCCTTGTGTTTTGCATTACTTTTTAATAAAATACTAATAAAATATACCCCACCCAAAAAAGCTACTGTAACATCCTCCCAATAATTTGGAGGGTACCTGAAACTACCATTTTTGAAGGAAAAAATTGTGCAAAAGCCCTTGTTAGTAATGACCAGGCTCTGAGCCTAACCCGAAGCCTACGGCTAAGCCTAAGACTGAATATTGGGTGGAGTATATTCCAGTAGCGTTTTTTTGGGTGGTGTATATTCCAGTGGCAACCACAAAAAAAATTGCATTTAAAAATAATTCTCGTTAAAATACCGGTATCCGCATTTTGCGAATTAGAATTTGCCCATGTGACCCGCTGGTATGCCTCTTTAGCTCCACATGTTCTAACCGATTCACTTATTATATTTGAAAAATAGAAAGCCTGGGCCTTCTAATAGAGAATGTACAGTGTATTTTCTGGTGCAAATCGGATCTTTTCAATGCAATTTTTTTAAATTAAAAAAAATCAGATTTGCACCAAAAAATCCATATCTTATTAAAAAGGTGAAAAAGTGATCCCCAAGTAAGCCACAAGTTTGATTTTGCTAAATTTATAGAACATACAAATTGAATTCGAAAAACATCACTGACCATGTGTAACGTGATGTGGAAGTACCGATTACAGTGAATGAATGAGGAGACTCGCCAAATTCTCCTTTCCAAATGCTAGGGTTATATGGAATGTCGCTTTCATCTAGGTATCATAAAAAATATGACGCTGCTATGATATACCCACCCCCCCCCATAAAAAGCTACTTTGATATACCACCTCCTTCAAAACTCGGACCTGATTTCACATGAGGCCGACGTCGAAAAATCGGCGCCGCCGCTGTCACCTTGTTGTGAATAATTGGTGACGGCGCCATGACGAAAAGTGGGCGCCGTGGCGAAAAATGCGGAAAGATTGGCGCCGGGCGCCGAGTGACTCACAAAGAGGAAGTAGCTACGCAAATTTTTTTATTTATATTACAATTCAATTCTTTTTCATATTAAAATATAGAATTTAAAATAAAATGGAGCTGTCTGAGTCCCAAAGACTAAAAAAGCTGAAAAAATCAGTACAAAACACGGTTTAGAAACAACTAAAAAGGCTTTTTTCTAATATAAAAAAAGATATAAAAGGCACTGAAAAAGAGCTGATAAGCGCCGGTGCCTAATTTTTAAAAAATAGTTCGGCGAACCTCGGCGCTGGCGCCCGTCAAGAATAGGTATATCAAAAAAGGTCCGAGGATTGGGGATGGGCGGGGGATTGTGGAACATAAACTTCAGTATATAAAATAAGTTATTTGGTTGATTGGGGGTGGGGGGAGTGGAATGGTTGGGGTTGGGGCCGGTGCTATTAATACCAAAGTAGCGCCAAAATAATTTTCTCAAAAACACTTTCGCTCACCAAATTTGATCTCAAATGGTTCTTCGGCGTCAATATAATAGTCTTTGTAGCAGAAAGTTCCATATTGCTATTATTATTAAGGTGATAGAGACCGACAAAAACTTTTTCACCAAACAAATAACCAAAGCTTATCAAAAAAATTTTTAATAAAATGCCAGAAACTAGATAAGATATCATTTAAACATGATAAATAAATTTCTTTTTCACCTTTAGGCTGGAACATACCGTATTTCTTCTAATAGCAGCCCATGGGCTACTATTTTTCAACCCCCTCCTAGGTGGGGGGGGAGGTAGCTACTGTTAGAGGGTGCAAAATCAGCCTAAGTAGGCAGATTTTCAGGGGTTTTTTCAACCCTCCTCGTAGGCGAGTGGCCTATTTAGAGGAAAAACAGTACTTGCTTAATTATGTGGCACGAAGAATTTAAGTAAGTTTCAAAGTAAAAAGCTTCCATCTTTTTGTCCATCATTTTATGGCTTTTGCAAAACTATTTCTAAATAAAATAATGAATTTGACAAACTTCAAGTTTTTCAAACTGAGTAGCCAACTTTAGATGACTATAATTCAGTGACCTAATCACCAGAATTTCCGCTTAATTTATCATTATATTTTTCCATAAAAATTAAAACATAATAAGGTTTTAAGTCATAAAAAAATCCGCGTCCCGACAGACGAAAAAACGCTTTAGTGAATATAGAAAAAAAATTCACTTAATCATATATATCTACTAGAGCTGACGATTTGGCTTGTTGCGATATATTTTTGCGATATTTTTGTTCACGATTCAAATGCGATATGCGATATATCCGAAATGATGATGCGATATATCGCTGCGATATGCAATATTTTTCCACAGAGGTGAGCAAAGCCTTAAAAAAATTCTGCGGCGGCCAAGCCGCCGCAGAATTACTATTTATTTGTGACTAATCAAGCAGACTAACTCCAATGAACAATTTTATTTAACATTATTTTTTACATTTCCACTTTCATCCATCATCATCCTCAAAATAACATCACCTAATACTTAAAATTCAATTCTTTCAGATTCTTCTTCAAAAAGAGCAACATCTCCGCATTCTGCGGATCCAAACACGAGCGCCTGTAGTCATAGATATCCGAGCAAGCGAAAAGAGTTGCTCACTTGGCTGACTTGTCGCAGGAGCTGAGAGGAACGACGGGCCACCGCGGATAAGATTGGATAACTTTTTGCATTCTTCTAAAAGAACAAAAATAGAAATGATGTTAAAGCAAATTGATTCATTCCAAATATACCTTCCACCAGTTCAGTGGATCCTCCTCCGTATTAATTCACTTCTGCCGCCCATATGCCTTCAGTTCGAATATCACATCCGCTGAGTCTTCTTCTTCGGCTCTTTCGACAATAGAAATAACAATGCGGCGACACTAGGCGAATATTTCGCCGAAATTCGCTCAAAAACAAAAAACTTCGGGAAAAAAATCGGGCGAAAATCTAAAATTTCACAAAAAATCGTGTCAAATTTTAGGCGAAAAATGTCAAAATCGGCTTGCGATATATCTCACCCGATGCGATATGCGATATTTTCAAAATGGCCGTGCGATATTTGCGATCGATATTTTTGGCTAAAATTTGGTGCGATCGATCGATATTTGCGATGCGATATATCGATCGTCGTCAGCTCTAATATCTACTACTATTAGTCACTATATTTCTCACGTTGTGTTACGCTGCGCATAAACCTTAATTCTTAGAAATGTAAAACAATTACTTATTGCTTTCACAAATTGGCCGAAGATCAATTGGCCGAGGATTAATCTGCGAGGATCAATCGGTCATGGATCAATTGTCCTGACTCCGAGAATTTCGACTCAATTTAACTGAGAGAGCCGCCGGCAATTCTTAAGTTCCCCCCATACTCCGATTTTTTTGAAAAAAAAGTGACACGAAATCACTCTCCAAACTCATTCTTTCTGCACAGCAAGGTACTAAAAGAATTTCTGCACACTTTCTGAATAAAAAAGAAATTTATCAAAAAAATTGTAACCCCCCCCCCCCTTTGGGATAGATGGTCTTTTTAGGGTACTTTTGACCAAATTTGAACCCTTTTAAGCAAAATCCAGGTGAAAGTGCTAGACTTTGAACAGGTTTTTACTTACGCCCCCGAAGGGTGCGTAGGGGATTTGTTAGTTAGAGATGCGCGCACTCACTTACCTTAGACATAATTCCGAGCAAGACTCTTGATAAAAAATGCATTCAGAGAGTCTTTTTGCGCAGGTCCAGCAAGAAAAATGTGATAAATCACCGAAAATGACCCTGAAATTCCCGAAAAAGACCATCTACCCGTACAAGGCGTGGGTGGCAATTTTTTTGATAAAATTTACTTTTTTTAATGCAGAAAGTGTTTAGAAATGCTTCTCGTACCTTTTGTGCAAGAAAAATGAGTTTAGGGGGTGTTTTTGGGTTACTTATTAAAAAAAACACGAGTTTGGGGTGGAACTAAAGAAGTACGAGCCGCTTTAAATAATAAATTTACTCAGAAAATCAGTATTTTAACGAGTAATTTTTCTTATGAATTTTTAGAGTTTGAAAAGTACGAAGAAGTAGCTGTGCTTGGAGACTTCATATGGAAAAAAAATTAGGAGTAGGAGTGGGTGAACTTCAAATTGTCGACTAAAACAAGTTAGTTTCAACTAACATATCTTCTTCTAGGGTGTCTATTTTATCCAGTGCTTATTGCTTAAAAAATTAGACTTCGACGAGAAATCTATAAAGGTTAGCAAACTTAAAAGATTTTTCTTATGACGCCCACGATCTAATGATTTGTAAAGACTTTGACTTGACGACTAATCGTAAGCATAAAAAATAAAATTACCGTATCCCCTCTGATTATAGACTCCCCCTCCTGTTTAAAATCGTGTTCTTGGCATTGTGTTTTTGACTCGATTTTAGAAATTTTTCTTATGCAAGTTACCGTCTATTTTGAAGCTAGGGAGATAAGCAACAAAATGGATGGTAATTGCTGGGGAGAAGTTTTCAAAAAGAGGGTCAAAAACACAATGGCTTAAACACGATTTTTGAATTTAGCGGTGTCTATAATTAGAGGGATGACAGTAGCTATTTGTTTTGATTTCAAAATAATTATACTTCGTCAAACTTCATCAAAACATTTATAATTTAATATCATTGCACCATTTTTATGATGATCAGCATAAAAAAGCAATAACTAACAGCAACAAAAAGCAGGAGAGTTGCAACAAGCAGCAAGACAAGGCACGCAAGTTGGAAAATATCAGGTTTTTTAGTAAACATAGAAGTAGTTGTGGTCAGCTCAATTGGATCAGTTACTCGATGGCCACATCTTCTAGTGATGTATTCTCCAACTCTGTTTGCCACTATTGGAGTGTAACCACCGCTGTTTTTAACACACTCATGAGAATTGATCAGTGTTACTAAAACAAATTAAAATTTGTTGATTAAAATAAGTGTTATCAATTATGTTATTTTTCATGACATCAAGTTAAAATTCGAAATTTCTGAATTTTACTGATGAATATAGTTCACAAAAAATATTTTTACGGCTTCAATCAAAGTTATCCACTAAATTAAAAAATGGACGATAAGGAAAAATGGCCGCGTTTGGGGAAAAAGTGCCGCCTTTTTTCGTTCTACTCAAAAAGGCGAAAAAGTGCCATCTTTTGTGAAAAAGTCTCCGCTTTTTGGAAAAATGCCCGCTTCTGGATTAACCTGTTATATTCATTATGCTTTATATGAGCGTAATTCATAAAGCTAAAACTGCAGTATTTTGCAGTAAATGAATGGTATAGCATACGGTTGCCAAAAATGCAGACTTAGTCCTTGTTATAGAGCGGTTTCACAAAAAAGCGGGCATATTTTCACAAAAAGCGGGCACTTTTTCGCCTTCTTAACTAGGACGAAAAACGCGGGCACTTTTTCACATAACGCGGGCACTTTTCCCCCAAACGCGGGCACTTTTTCCGTTTTGTCCTTAAAAAATTCATCCAGCTTTACAAAACATTTACTCTGAGCTGAGATATACCGTATTTTTTTTAATAGGCGCCCCGAGGCACCTCTTGAAAATTTTGAAATTGTCAATCAAAAATAGTCTTAACTCTGGAATCTTAGTCAAAATTAAGGGGGGGGCCTTTATTAGAGGTGGTGATACAGAAGGTCCTAAAAAAGGAAGTGTCGAGCTATCAAAGATTGTGGGCTTATTAACCTATTTTTAGACGAATTTAACAGAAATCTCTGGTGTTTACTGGTTTGAGCCCTTACTTTATATCAGTTGCTGGGACGCAGTTTACGTCACACATTTTGTGTACCTAAACCTACGTTTCACAAAATATTGGGTTGGTCCGTAAGTTCGCGGGTGGTTATAAACAACTCGCAAGGTTTCTGCATGGGTTTAATAAATTTTGATTAATTCAATACATTTGAAAATTAACAGATGGGTTCCGCAATCAAAATTTGATTTGTAAAAACAGAACAATATTTTTTGATGGTTTCAAAATTAAAATTTCGTGTTTTGAATTTCAATTTTCAAACTCATCAATTTTTTTTCTGCTTTTAATAATTAAATTTTGAGTGTGGAACTCATCTGCTAATTTTTAATGAATTGAATCAGTAAAAACTTTTTAAACCACGCGGGAACCTTGCTAGTTGTATACAGTCGACTCTCTACATGACGTCTTTCAAGGGACCGGCCAAAACGGGACGTTATGAGAGAGGACGTTGTATAGAGAGTCGTTATGTAGAGAGCACTCGCCCATATACCGTATTTCCTCTAATAAGCGCCCCGGGCGCTTATTTTTCAAACCCCCTAAAGTCGGAAATTTGGAATTCGATTTCGAGATTTTTGGGTGCTCAACCAAAATCTTAAGAGGTGAAACGGTAGAGCTCGTGGGAGTTAAGAAAACGTATCAAACAGCTTTGCAAAATATTGCTTCTACACTGAGATCCAGACCCTCAAAGTCGAGGGGGGGGACTTATTAGAGCGGGGCGCTTATTAGAGGAATACGGTATCACTCACCAGACGTTTGTAGAGAGTTTTTCAAAAAAAAACTGTTGATTTCAACAATAAATAGCACCCAAACATACAATCATGGGATGGGCATGAAATAAGTTGAAATACTATTCTGCTTCAGTTTCTTTATGCGTTCTTTGGCAAGCACATCATCCACTTTATCGCACAGAAGCTGAACTGCAACAATGGCATTTTCGTCGGCGTATCGCTAGAGAATTTTCAAAGCTTCAATTGCTTCTAGTGTATTGACTGGCGGCGGATTTCGACCCTGCCTCTGAGAATGGTTTTGACCGTGGTCGCCGGCAGATCAAATCGCTTGCTGATTTCTTTCGGTTTCTTGCTTGCCGAAGCTTCGATGATCTTTTTCTTTCATCCAAAGAAATCACGCGTCACTTTCTGTTTGGAGTTGCCATCTAAAAAAAAAACAGCTTGAAACTGGCAGAATAATTTCTTAAACAGCAAATTTTGAAAGCTGCCCAGAACTGAACATATTAGAAGCGAAAAATGAGTTATTTTCTTGTTGAGACGCTTTCAATTTTAATTTTTTTTCGAAAAGACGTTATATGGAGAGCGTCTTGAAGCAGTGTCCAGCCAAATTGGGACGTTATGTAGAGAGGGACGTTATATAGAGAGTCGCTATATAGAGAGGCAGTTGTTCGAGCACTTAGTTTAGACCAACCAAACGAGTTTTACTGGACGTATGTAGAGAGGGACGTTATGTAGAGAGTCGCTATATAGAGAGGCAGTTGTTCGAGCATTTAGTTTAGACCAACCAAACGAGTTTCACTGGGACGTTATGAGGAGAGGGACGTTATATAGAGAGTCGTTATGTAGAGAGTCGACTGTATAACCACCCGCGAGCTTATGGACCAATACTATATTGCTTAATAAAAATTTACATACTTTTTACTATTTTTCAGAAAAATGAAAAAGTTTCCACAAAATCAGAAAGTTTTTTGGTACCCAAAAAATTACTCATTTTTCGAATTTTTGTGAAATCAAAATTCAATTTTCAAATATGTCTCTTCAACTAACGGTACCTTATTTTGCGGCTTTGTTTTGCAGCTATAGAAAAAATCTTCTAAATATGTTTAGTCAATAATTGTGACCTAAACTGCCTTTTCACCCAACAAATGATTTCAAAAATACAACGTTTTTTTTGAAACTCAAAGTAGCATATCTTAAATTTCAATTTACAACTGATTCAGCATCTTTTATGGATTTCCAGTGAATTTAATAAACTTGAAATAATATAAAAAAATTTAGCAGAAAAAGTTTGTTTCAGCTCCGAAAATTGCAATTTTCAACTTGACGTGTCCTTGTTACCTCTGTAATTTTTAGTCACAAATTTATTTATATTTATTATGCATTTTTTTTAGATCAATCAAGCAATTTGGTCTCAGTTTGTAGCTAGACATTGAATGTGATCACCAAACATTTTAAAAAATGCTGATTTCTTTCGGTTTCTTGCTTGCCGAAGCTTCGATGATATTTTCTTTTTCATCAAAGAATCACGCGTCACTTTCTGTTTGAAGTTGCCATCTAAAACAAAAAACAGCTTGAAACTGGCAGAATAATTTCTTAAACAGCAAATTTTGAAAGCTGACCAAACTGAACATATAAAACGCAAAAAATGAGTTATTTTCTTGTTGAGACGCTTCAATTTTTATTTTTTTTTTCGATAAAGCGTTGTATGGAGAGGCGTCTTTGAAGCAGTGTCCAGCCAAATTGGGACGTTATGTAGAGAGGGACGTTATATAGAGAGTCGCTATATAGAGAGGTCAGTTGTGAGCACTTAGTTAGACCAACCAAACGAGTTTTACTGGACGTTATGAGGAGAGGGACGTTATTAGAGAGTCGCTATATAGAGAAGCGAGTTGTCGAGCACTTAGTTAGACAACCAAACGAGTTTTACTGGACGTTATGAGGAAGAGGGACGTTATATAGAGAGTCGCTATATAGAGAAGCAGTTGTTCGAGCACTTAGTTTAGACCAACCAAACGAGTTTTACTGGGACGTTATGTAGGAGAGGGACGTTATGTAGAGAGTCGCTATATAGAGAAGCAGTTTTCGAGCACTTAGTTTAGACCAACCAAACGAGTTTTACTGGGACGTTATGTAGAGAGGGACGTTATGTAGAGAGTCGCTATATAGAGAAGCAGTTGTTCGAGCACTTAGTTTAGACCAACCAAACGAGTTTTACTGGACGTTATAGAGAAGGGACGTTACAAACGAGTTTTTACTGGGACGTTATGTAGAGAGGGACGTTATGTAGAGAGTCGCTATATAGAGAAGCAGTTGTTCGAGCACTTAGTTTAGACCAACCAAACGAGTTTTACTGGGACGTTATGTAGAGAGGGACGTTATGTAGAGAGTCGCTATATAGAGAAGCAGTTGTTCGAGCACTTAGTTTAGACCAAACCAAACGAGTTTTACTGGGACGTTATGTAGAGAGGGACGTTATGTAGAGAGTCGCTATATAGAGAAGCAGTTGTTCGAGCACTTAGTTTAGACCAACCAAACGAGTTTTACTGGGACGTTATGAGGAGAGGACGTTATATATGAGAGTCGTTATGTAGAGAGTCGACTGTATAACCACCCGCGAGCTTATGGACCAATAACTATATTGCTTAATAAAATTTACATACCTTTACTATTTTTCAGAAAATGAAAAGTTTCCACAAAATTAGAAAGTTTTTTGGTACCCAAAAATACTCATTTTTCGAATTTTTGTGAACCCGAAATTCAATTTTCAAATTTGTCTCTTCAACTAACGGTACCTTATTTTGCGTCTTTGTTTTGCAGCTATAGAAAAAAATCTTCTAAATATGTTTAGTCAATAATTGTGACCTAAACTGCCTTTTCACCCAACAAATGATTCTCAAAAATACACGTTTTTTTTGAAACCTCAAAGTAGCATATCTTAAATTTCAATTTACAACTGATTCAGCATCTTTTTATGGATTTCCAGTGAATTTAATAAACTTTGAATAATATAAGAAAATTTAGCAGAAAAAGTTTGTTTTAGCTCCGAAATTGCAATTTTCAACTTGACGTGTCCTTGTTACTCTGTAATTTTTAGTCACAATTTATTTATAATTTATTATGCATTTTTTTAGATCAATCAAGCAAATTCGGTCTCAGTTTGTAGCTAGACATTGAATGTGATCACCAAAACATTTAAAAAAATAGATAAAAATAAGCTCAGAACAGTGTTTCCAAGCAAGATTTTTTGACAAAGTTTAGAAAAAAACAACAGGGGGACTAAGGCAACTTTTGGTGCCAATTTGGTACGTGTGAGCATCAAGGGTTGAAGAGCATACGGTATTGGATGATAAAATTTAACATCTTGTATTCAAGACTCTAACTCAATGAGTGACTGATCTTTTCATATATTAACGCGGGAACAGCCATAATTTTTTCTCCACCGAGATTCATGTTTAGTTTTAGTTTTTAAAAAATATATAACATTCATTTAAGATCTTAGATAAGCAAGCATTTTACGTGAAAATGAAAAATTTTATTTTCACTGAGGTCTAAGTGACTGTTTTCTGCTGATTCCGAATTTGCCCTCTATTTTGAATTTGGTGTACTTTTGACCTGCTAAAAGCCCCTTTTAAAAAACCCCTTTTAAAAAAAACTTTTAGGAGGACAAAAGTACACCAAATTCAAAATAGAGGGCAAATTCGGAATCAGCAGAGAAAACTGGGTCTATATAAACAGTTACCACAATCAGGCATCCGAGTGTTAAAAAGACGTGAAAAATTGCTCACTCATTGTGTTCAGATGGGGTCAGTGAGCGTCTAGCGTTCAGAGTTTTTGAAATTGATTAAGAAACTTACGAGCAGTAGTGTGCATCAACTGTAGGGTTTTCTTTCATAATGTCCCACTTAATTAGGTCCATTATTTGAAATGTTTATGTTTTCAAATTAACTTACGTTCAGAGTACAATCAACTTCTCCTGTGATCACAACAAGCAAATTCCTTGTAAGCACATCCGAATGACTAAAAGATGGTAGCAAAAAAATAATAGTCAGTTGACAGATCCGATTGTTCATTGTGAGATGAGATTTTTCTAAAACTACCGGGTGTTCAAAGAGGTCTCGGCAGCTTTTCTAGCGGCCTTTTTGGTCTTAAATATGTGTCGGGGAAGAATTGTAGATATGCATTTTGTAGCTCCGAATCTCCTCTTCAAAATTGCAAATCAAACTTAGCTTGATTCCGAGCACGTTGCCAGGAACGCGCCGATGAATTTTAGGCAGAATGAAATGCAGAATGTTAAAAGAAATCAAAGACGGGCGATTGTCTTAGTTGTTTGTATTTCAGTCTCGTTATTATTGTTGTTGAAGTTCGGATTTCGAATAAAAGTGTGGAATTTAAATTCTAACGACTTACTACAAGGGAATGGCGAGGAATGATTAGAAACAAGCAGATTTCGACGCATGGAAATGAGCAATATCCGTTAATTTAATACTTTACATAATGACCGTTAATTGAGGCTTTTTGCTGGTTTTGGGTGTTTTTGGGTTGGTTTTGGGTGGCTTGAAGTGCTTTTGGATGGTTTTTGGTGGTCGGGCATAATCTGAAAATTTTCGAAAAAACGTAAAAAAACTGCCTTGGTCCTCCCTGTTGTTTTGAACGTTTCACCAAAAATACGCATATGCGTATTTTTGGTGAAACGTCCTTTACCAGAATTACTGCCATTAACGTACTCCTGATTATCGTACACCCTTCAATAACCTACGGCTACGGCTGGTCTCCAGGGTGAACGTTATTGAGAATTCGACTGTAATTATTTTCAGCTTTTTGATATCTTAAACATACAGCAACACAATTTTAAAGTCCGGCCATCAAATTTTTATTTTTTAAACCAAAATTTATCTTTTTGCCATAGAGGAAGAATTTAACCACCCGGACCTAGTGAAATGCTTCTGAAAAAGTTCAAGACAAAAAAACAGTGCTGCTTTTACGCCTTTAGTGCATGGACGTGCCCCTTTAAATAATCAATACAGGTTAATATTCTGTTTTTAAAATACCAAAATCATTCTTAATAATAATATGAATAGTCTAAACTGTGAAAGCAGTCAATAATAAACTAAAATTAATATTCGCAAAACCAACCAGATTTGTGATTCATCTTGTATCTCCCAAAGAGAATACATATTCTTTCCTTTTTAAAGCTTGCTAAAAAAAGGGATGCTCAAAACTTAACTGAGTTAATTTCTTTGCATATTTTGTCCGAACGTTGAAATAGCAAGGAGACCAAGACATACTTTTTTGACTTTTTCAGATTTGTGCCCATCTTAGCGTTTCTTTCTATGTTTTTTTTTCGGAAAATTTTTCGTTTTTTCACTAAGGTAAAGTAGCAAAAACATATTATTAAAAAATATCCTAAAAAATTGAGACGTTTCTTTTAGTGGTTGCCTTTTAGGACCTGAAATTTAGGTATACAGAAGCATCTGTAGATCACGACCTGAATCGAAAAAAAAAATTCTACTTTTGAGATATATTAGGGTTGTTGAATAGTTGACTCTTCCGAAATATTCTCGGATTTTCAGAAAAATGCACTTTTCAAGCTTTCTATAAGAGATTCTGCGCGCGATATTCGAGAATATCTCGAAAAGAATCTTACGGGAAAACTCACAAACCCTAGATTATATAATAAAAAATGAATCTATTTAATTTATTTAATTTATTTTTAAATTTTAATTTTAATTAGGGTTGTCGATTCGGGTACCCGTTTTCGGTAATTGGAACCGAAACCCGGTTTTTTCCGGGTTTCGGGTATCGGTTCGGTCCGGGTACCCGAAAATTTCGGGTTTCGGGTATCGGTTCGGTCCGGGTACCCGAAAATTTCGGGTTTCGGGTATCGGTTCGGTACCGAAAGTCGGAGACAACGATTTCAAACAGTGGGATCAAAGATTTACAAGAATTTGTTTGCTTGTGTCAGCCTGGGCCCGTATTAATAATCGATTTACCCTTATATCAAGTGTGAGTGTGATTTTAGTGTGATTGGGAGGTTCACTGTGATTTTTCTGGTGTGAGTGTGAGGTGTGACTGTGATTTTGAAAACACTGATCTCACTTCACAATTGGCGAGAAAATTGCAGTGTACCTATTTTGTAGTTTTTTTTAATGAAAAGTCAAATCTTTAATTACTTTGAAGAAATCGTGTTCTGTTATAATAAACAACAAGATATACTAGCTTCAAGCAAAGGTGTAATTTTTTTAAAAAACTTACTTTGGGCTTTTAAGTATGAAGTACGAGTGAAAACACAAAGACGAGAAAAAATGAGGACGAACACGAGTACGAGTCAATTTTAGCCTCGTACTGCGAGGACGAAGACGAGTTCGAGCGAAAAGAAAGAGAAGTACTACGAGTACGAGCGATTTGAAAAAATTGGTACAAGGACGAGTACGAGTACGGTCCCGAAAATTTTTGATACGAAGTACAAGGACGAGGACGAGAAATTCGAAAATCCCTACACTGAAAACCATAATCTCAGGGCTACATTATGGTGTTAAAACTTTTTGAAAAAGGTGAACATTTTCAATCTAATTACGCAAAAGAAACATTTGCGCCAAAAAAAGTATTGTCCTTCCAGATCGTTTTAAGAATGTTAAAAAGTGAGGTAACCGACTTCATAGTTGACCGCGGTATGCAGGAAGCCTTTTCTGAAAATTCGATTTTTCGGATATCGGTTCGGGTACCCGAAAATTTCGGTTCCGGTTCGGTTCGGGTACCTGAAGGTTTTCGGGTTTCGGGTATCGGTTCGGTTCGGGTACCCGAAAGTTTCGGGTTTCGGGTATCGGTTCGTTCGGGTACCGAAAGTATCGGGTTTCGGGTATCGGTTCGTTCGGTTCGGGTACCCGAAAATTTCGGGTTTCGGGTATCGGTTCGGTTCGGTTCGGTACCCGAAAATTTCGGTTCCGGTCGGTTCCTCGGTTCGGGTACCCGGAAATTCCGAGTACCCGACAACCCTATTTAATGTTAGTACCAAATCATCTTTGTTGCCAATGAAACTGCAGTCTGGTTGGATCCTTAGGCGGAAATGTATCGATGAAATTGTGGCAAAAAAATTCGTTCTCACAACTGGCCATGACAAGATGCGCGTAACTGTGATGCTGACGGCCAATGCGGATGGAAAAAAGCTGAAGCAATATGTCCTGCTCTCAAGAAACCGACCAGTGCCACTGCTATAGCTAACCCACCAGTGCCTAACGTGGAGAGAAAATGGTCATTTGACACTAGAAGGACCGAGCGTAGACAAGGAAGCGTTTTGAAGAGAATTCCTGGGGATTGCAAATCTACAAAAAAATTGAAAATATTTATAAATAATTATTTGCCAAAGTTATGGCTTTTGAAGATAGGCCATTTTTACGAATTTATTTGGGAATTTTATTTTGATTTGCTCGTTATATACTCTTTTCTAGCTGCTCGTTTCTTTCGAGTAAGTGCTCATTAGATGCAAAATTCAGTACGCTTTCTATGTGTCTGTCAACTTTGCGAAAAATTAAAGAAAAATGCTAAAAAATCATACAAGTACGTTATATCTAACTCTGACTTTTTCTATATTTACTGCTATAGCTTTTTGTAATTAGGATATTTTTCTACAAAATTTCTTGTATTTAGCAGAAAGCCCATTGTCTCCGTGTTTTGCTACCAAAATAACATGCAAGCACATCAGTGAAAAGTTAAAAAAAATAACTTAGATTATATGAAAACATTTTATTTAAAATATTTTTTGACGTGAAAGTTTTTCGCTGGATAAACTTATGATCGACACACCGGATTCATGCCCAGCATGGTCAATTTGCTCATAAAAGTGTTCTTGAACCTCAAACCTACTATGAAATTTCAAATTCATTCAAGACAATAATATTTGATTTCAATGTTTGAATATTTATTGTCTTGAGAGGAATTCGAGTTTTGACAGCAAGCTCGAAGCTGAGTGCTGAGATATGTCCTTTTGGAAGAAATCAATTTCTTGAAATGACCAAAATGAAAGTTTTGCCCATTTTAGGATTTTGGTCATTTTTCAAGAAATTGATTTTTTCCAAAAGGCCATGTCTCAACACTCAGATATTCAAAAATCATTCTGTGATATGGGTTGTGTAGCTCTTGAGCTGCGCTACAACATGGTGATGAAATTTCGTTGTGACGTTTAAAATTCAATGAAGAATTGACCAGTTAAAGTGATGAAACGTTGGTAACCTTCTCAAAATGACCAGACATGTGTTTGAAGCCAAATAGTGACATATCCAAAATAGTCAAGATAAAATCAATGTGCTATTTGCAAGAGGAGATTCAGGGCTACAAAAACCTGTATTTTGGAATTTCTTTATCGTACATTTTATATTAAAAAGTGAGCTCGAAAACCCGTCGGAAAGTTATTTTACACCCGTTATATGCATTTTTTGATCATTCGAGAAGTACTCTTGATCAAATCTAAACTATTGATCTATTTTGGCTGAGAGAACTGCACAAAAAGCAAATGGTGGCAAGTGGTGTGTTTTGTACTCTATGCGTTGCTTAAGTCAAAGTATCGGGATGTCTATACAAAGCTGTTTAATGGTGAAACAGCTGTTGCGGGATTTCACACATACTTCTATTTCTTTTGACTTTGGACATGTTGCCATAAAGTCTTTCATCGATGCTTTTCTTTGTAGAGCTCATGATCTAGTTAATTGCTGATCTGGCATGGACTGGTCCATGAAATCGTCAACTCGACCCTCTAGTGCAGAAATGATTCTTGATCCACGAACACATGAGTCTAGTCCAAATTCTTCATGATGAAAATTCTGCCAACATGCGATTCTTATCCAGATATCTGAAAGAAGGAAATATTCTGACCCAAGGACCGTATTACCTCTAATAAGCGCGCGCCCCCTACTTTGAGGGCCTATATCTCAGCTCAGAGAACTTTTTTCTCCAAAGCTGTTTAATGCATTTTCTTAATTCCCACGAGTTCTACCGATTCCACTTTTTAGGTTTTGGTTTAGCACCCGAAATTTTCGATATTGACCCAAAATTTTTCAGATTTTCGAGGTTTGTAAAATAAGCGCGCATGCGCGCTTATTAGAGGAAATTCTAGCTAGGTAGACAAACACCTGAAAGCCAGTAAATAAAAAACAACAACAGTTCAAACTCAAGGTGAAATCCAACTAAAACGTTAAAGTCAAACTCATGCATAAACTCAAACTCAAACAGTTTGATCCTCAAACTCGAATCAAACTCAACTCTAGCTGAACTCAAAAAAAACTTGAGTTGAGTTTAGCTTGATTGAGTTTGGCTTGAGAGTTGAGGGTCAAACTGTTTGAGCTCGAGTTTTAAAAACACTGATTGGGAGGAAGGGAACAAAAGGGGGCACGTTTATGGCATAACGTTAAAAAAGTAAATTTATATTCTCGACTATCTACCATGTTTTTTAACTGGCCCGTCAAGAGTCTCGGAATGATCAAAAGTGCATATAGAGTCTATTTTCCACCGGCCCAGTTGACAAACATAGTAAGACAGTCGAAGAATACAAACATTTACTTTTTTGACATTCTGCTATGTAAGTGCCCCCTTTTATTCCTTTCCCCTCCCTATACAGCCTTATTCGTTAAAATTCAAAATGCGCCAATTTAAATTTTTCAAATTTTGACTAAAAAATCATGATATTAAAAAACAGCCGGCTTTCTCATGATATCGAGGTCGAGAAGCACGAATATGAAGTTATCTCTCCATCTGAGCAGTTCGCGTGGAGGGGGGGGGGTTATTCCTATACTGCAACCAATAAAGTCTGTTTTCGATTTTTTTGTCATTTCTTCTGCAACATCTCTATTTTTGTTTTAATTTTGCTGTAACTTTCATTCCGCCTTTGGAATATTTTAATTTCTCTTATTCATCTACAAGGTGTGTCAAGAAATTTTAAGTATTCAAATTGCGTGACATATTTTGAAGAACGAGTTTCAGAATTTTGTTTCTGACAATTTATTTTTCTCACCGACAATAATTTTTGGTGCACACTGTCAAAAAGACTTTTTTGCTTCCTTCCCTCTGTGGTTTGGGCTATGACTGTGAATAAAGCGACCACAAGCTGGACGAAAACTACTGGATCAAGCAAAATGTGTGTTTGAGATTTTACAACAAAAATATTGTCGGTAGGTGAAATGGATTGGCAAACAGAGTTGTTTGTTGTTTAAAATTGTCTGAATAAGTAAAAGTCTTTTCGTAATCGATTATCTTCTGTTAATATTAAATTCTCCCTTTTCCTTCGGAATCCCCAAATTTCGTTATTCCCATTTCCGTTTACCGGAGATACTAAATTTTATTTCCTTACTCCTCTTTCCCGAACAAGCCTTGCGCTACAGCCTATTTAAAAATACAAAATTAAAAAAATTCGAAAAGATGCTTTCTTTATGAGAAATGACTGTGAATAAAGCGACCACAAGCTTGGACGAAACTACTGGACCAAGCAAAAATCGTGTTTCTGAGATTTTACAACAAAAATATTGTCGGTAGGTGAAATCGATTGGCAAAACAGAATTTTTAAAATCGCTCTTCAGAGAAAGTTACGGCCATTTGAAAACCCTAATATTTCTTGACACACCCTGTATTGTTTGTTGTTTAAATTGTCTGAATAAGTAAAAGTCTTTTCGTAATCGATTATCTGTTAATTTTAAGGGGGGGGGAGCCATTTAGGTTTGAAAAAGTGGCTTCCATGGCGCAGTGCGTAAGTGCTCGCGTTTTTTGCCCAAAATGGTAATTAGGTAATTAGACTTTTTTGACGCCAGAATCGGGATCAGCGACCCAAATTTCCTCTAAACTGCCCAAAAAAGCCAAAAAATAGTGTGCCACTACGTGGGTTTGAACCTGCAACACCGAAAAAACACCATTTGGGCCAAAAACGGGAGCACTTGCGCACTGCGCCATGGAAGCCACTTTTTCAAACCTAAATGGCTTTCACCACCCCCCCTTTAAATTCTCCCTTTTCCTTCGGAATCCCCAAAATTTCGTTATTCCCATTTCCGTTTACCGGAGATACTAAATTTTTTATTTCCTTACTCCTGTTTTCCGAACAAGCCTTGCGCTAGAGCCTATTTAGAAATACAATAATTAAAAAAATTCGAAAAGATGCTTTCTTTATGAGAAATGACCTAATAGTTAAAGCTATTTTTTCAACAAAGCTGTAAACAGATTTTAAAAAAACACCGGATTCACATAGAGACATTAATTGTACTATCAAAATTTTTTAAATACTAATATAATCATTGAATCTATTTGAAAAATTTTAGTAAAAGATTTTAAAATCTATAAAATACTCGCTGCTAGGATTAACAAAAGGCAGACTAATTTATACACAAGTTACAAATAATCAACAATGTTTTACTCACTAAAAATGACAAATAAACAAATTTTTGTAATTTTAAGCATAACAGGACATCCCATACATCAAGCCACCCGAAACATGTTGAAAATAATGCTAAAAAAAGTTTTTTTAGAAGACAGTTGGGAAATTTTTTTTAAATTGTTTTTAATTAATACCTTTTCTTAGGATTTTTTGAAAAGTGCTTCTTAAAAAAAAAAGAAATTGTTTGCGTCATACCTGGCAAAGACACAAAACAGCATCACGTCCAGCTGAATTTGAAGCAAACCAGCAGCATCATACTCATCTAGCTCCTCAGACAAACACTTTTGATTCATTATTGCCTCAGTACTGTTTTTTATGTCAAAGGTAGTGTTGAAAGTATTATTATTTGTGAAAATACGATATTCTTCCTAAGTTTTTTCATTTTATTAATAGAACCAAAAAGGAGTAATTACGGATTTCCAGGTGACCACAGAACAGTCTATCACTAATTGAACCACATGGTGCACTCCACCACCATATACTTCAATTTCAGATGTGTAAGAGGACATTGATGCTGTCGACCACGAGTCAATCAAAGTGCTCGTGTGCCGGTTCTCTTGAAGTTTTGCCCACTCGCCAGACCATCCAGCCTATATATTAACCACCGTATTTTGTAATAGGGCCGCCCTATTTTTCAATCAACCGAAAGTCGGAAATTTTTGAAGTCGATCTCAGGGGCTTTGCGGCGCTACTCGGTTATACCCCCCCCCCCCCCAAAAAGTGCTACTCGGGAATACCCCCCCCCCAATCCTAGGAGCTACTCGGTTATACCCCCCCCCCCAAAAATCAAGATTTTAGGAGTGGTCAAAACACATTTTTAAGCAATAATTTCGCTACAAAAGGTCCAGAAAAGCAATTTAAAAGGGATTATGGGCTGTATTGGGAGGGGAAGGGACAAAACAGGGCCACTTTTATAGTGCCTATAAGTACCAAAGAGTATTAATTCTCTTAGCCTTGAAGTCACTTTCAAACCCAGCCACTTGTGGTGCACGTAAAAGTATAAAGCACTCGAAATGATCAGACCGGTCAGCCGGGTGGATCCTGATGGTTGTTGTTTAACTTTTGGATGGCTGAGCCTCTGGCTCGTAGCCTCAGGCTGGAAAATGGGGGAGACCCTAATGGGGGGAGAAATAATTTTTAATCAAAATTGCATACGGAGACTCTTCTGGCCTAGCTTCAGAGATCAAAACGCTGTAGAATAATTTATAATGAGATGGTTATGTTCTTTCGAGTATCTGAATTCCCTTTCAAGATGGTGATCTCGTGTTACCAAGGCAAAAAGTCAAACTTTGATCTGAATTTTTTTTTCGAAAATGTCTGTGCGAAATTATCATTTGTTTTCTATCAAATTACGACTAGGAAAGCTCAAAAGGTTAAGAGACGCTTTTAGGAGTATGGAATTTAATCTATTATGTCCGGTTATGTCCTTATAGGTGAGCGAGTAAAACTTTGAAAAAAGTCGCCCCAAGTTTCATGAGTCAGTTTGAGTTTTCCTGCTAAATATTGCTGCCCCCCCCCCAAAAAGCTACTCGAGAATATCACAAGTGGCTGGGTTTGAAAGTGCCTTCAACGCACAGAGAATTAATAATCTTATTGGTACTTATAGGCACTATAGAAGTGGCCCCTCTTTTGTCCCTTCCCCTCCCAATACAGCCCATAATCCCTTTTAAATTGCTTTTCTGGACCTTTTATGGCGAAATTATTGCTTAAAAATGTGTTTTGACCACTCCTAAAAATCTTGATTTTTGGGGGGGGGGTATAACCGAGTAGGTCCGATTTTTGGGGGGGGGGGGGGTATTCCGAGTAGCTTTTTTGGGGGGGGGGGGGGTATTACCGAGTAGCGTCGGCTTTGCGTTCCCAACCTAAAACCAAAAAAAGTCGATAGAGTTCATGGGAGTTGATAAAATGTAGAAAAACAGATTTGCAAAGTATTTTTTCGGAGTAAGATATAACGCTTAAAAGTCTAAGAGATCGTTCTATTACAAAAAATACGGTGAATTGATAAATGCACTGCTTAATTTAGTTCAATGGTCAGGGCATTTAAAGTATCTATAAAAAATTCCAGCTTTAATTTCACACATCGATTTCCAGTACCGTTGGATAGATTTGAGTTGGATAGTTGGACCGTTTTTTTAATCAAAATGGTTGCGAGAGTTCAACTTTATCGAGAAAAAAATTAAAAAAAAACAGTTCAAACTCACCGTGAAGGAAAACTCCGGACCTTGTTGCAAGACCAACGGAATGCCTGACTTGGATTTGTAGCCAACTGTAGCTGAAACACCTGCAATGTTTTTGTCGATAGTTGTGTCACTTTTACTGGTTTCTACACTCTTTTCGTAGGTCTTCACATTGCCAGTTTGGTGCTCTACCAAATATTTATATTTTCCTGCAACCATACGAGTTGCATCTATAGTAACGAGTGGTTGCCACAACAGTCGGCATTTGATAAGTTCACGTCCAACCTGAAATTTCTCGAATTGATCATTCATCAAGTTTGCCTATTATATTTACAAGCTTAATAGTGGCCGTTACATCCACTGTATCTCCGAACTCCCTCATACTTTAACTGTTCTTTGTCTGGAAGACCAGTATTTCTCAAATGCCACTTGGCTCGTAGCAGCCACTAACGCTCAAGTTTACAGCCACTGAATGCTTGCTGTCGAAAATAAGTTTTGCGCTGAAAATTTGGTCATTCTCTATAATAATTTTAAATTTATCTAAAATTTTAGCACTGATCCAACGAAAGTCTCGAATTTACGTCGAATATAAGGAAAAAAGACGCTACTTGCCAGGGCTGGAACGGAAGACAAAAAAAGTCGGAACAAAAATCGGAACCGGAAGTAGAAAATTCTCAAAACCGGAAGTCGGAAATCGGAAGAAAAAAATTGCCGGAAATCGGAAGAAATTCAAAAAAATTCCCAGTGCCAAAATTTTAATATGTACACATGCATCCGCATCCGCTTTTCTACTATCATTTACAATGAATCCAGCAGTTGAAAAGAAACGCTCACTTTCTTGAGAACCAGGTGGCGCACTAAGATATTTGTGGACCGAAGGTCTCCGCAAAGCTGTAACTTCCATTTTCTTGCAAGACATTTCTGCGCATATACCTCCCCCGAAAACAACTTTTTTTAAAGTGTTTTAAAACACCCTATATGGACTCAAAAATAATCTCTTTTTTTGAACTCCTGAGGCCATTTTAGGTCGATATAGGGTGTTTGGAAACACTTATTAGAAAGCGAAGATTCAGGGCTGCACGCTAGTGCAAACAAAATTAAACAAATTACAGCAAAATGCGAAGAAAAAGGGCGAAATATAAATTCACTGGTGAAATTACCGTATACCGTATTTCCTCTATTAACTCCCCATGGGAGTTAATAGAGTGAATACGGTAGTCTCTATTAATCCCTCGCCCTCTATTTTCGCCCACCCTCCACCCACCTTACTGGGTAAGTAATTTACTGGCAAAATTCAGACTTTTGAGCACGCATTGCAGTAACAGCCAATTATAAATATGAAAAACCTACTTCTCAAAGCAGTCAGTGTTTGTTCCAGCACACACAATAACATAGACGAATACATCTTCATTTGCCAAATAAGCGGTATCTCTATAGGATCACTATTAGCATCAAAAATGCTAAAGATGTTTTGGTAGAATTTCAGCAGTGTATTATTAAACAAGTTACATGTCTCCCTCTTTATTGTGCCAAAAGGGTTTGTTAAGCGACTTGGCTTGATCGGCCACCTCTCTCTGCTCACTGATTTCGGCTTTTTCATTAGGTATGTCATTAGGTTTAGCCCAAGTCACCGTGTCTTCAGTTGCGTTAACTGTTGTAGACGGCTGTAACCACGTTTCTTATCAATCAACACATTGACTAAAGACTATATTTTAAAAATACCAGTGATTCCACAGCACAACTGCCAGATTTTTTGGAATCAAAAATCCGGAAAGTAACATTGCAATGGGTGTCTTGAGTCGCTTCAATCACCAGGCTTGTGTAGTAAAGACATGGCTTTCTTGCATTCGTCTACATGCCATTTAACAGATTAACAGGTTGCAAATACGTACAATGGTAGCCCTTGTGATGGAACCTATCTTTTAGAGTGATTGTTTTTTGGTGAAATGATACCTGAAAGTCAGCTACTTAATGTTTAAGTCAGCTAGTCAGTTAGTAATTTCACGTCAATTTGTTTGAAAATTTTATCACTCGCTCTCTTACTTAATCGTAATAACTGATTAAATAAAACTCATTTCAGTGCTGTTTCTTTGGCACAACTGGACATCCTGACCTTAAAACTTTTTTCAAAAATCAAGGCCTGAGGACTGATTTAGGCGAGTGAGACTCTATATATTTTTCAATCTTATTTGTAGCTTATTGAGTATTTACCTTGAATGCTCTAATAGGCCGATAGTCTCTCATAACCCGACACCCACTACTTTGAGGACCTATATCTC
The DNA here is from genome assembly GCA_004194705.1 of Ditylenchus dipsaci. Lineage (NCBI taxonomy): Eukaryota > Metazoa > Nematoda > Chromadorea > Rhabditida > Anguinidae > Ditylenchus > Ditylenchus dipsaci. The sequence continues at coordinate 77,195 of SADC01000268.1, forward strand.
TGACTGAAGGAAATTTTTTTGTCAAGCTGTTTTCTGCGTTTTCTTACTTCACGATTCCACTTATTAGATTTTGGAACCTAACCCAAAAATCTCGAGATTGATCTCAGAATTTTTCTGATTTTCGGTTGGCTGAAATATGAGTCGACATGTCGGCCTATTATAGCATCAATGGTGTAGTTATTAGATGTAGCTGAATCTTTGCTTTTAAATGTGTTGTCGTAGAGTTCTTAGTACAGTCAACCCCGCTATAGTGACACCCCAAAAGTTCGTTCCCACCTTGGGCTCGACACATTTTTTAGCTGTATTTTCGAATTCTTTTGCTAAATGTGATTCGCCAGTCTAGTCCGAAATATTGTGAGGGTTCTGATTTTACCGATCGTTTTTCCAAAATCTTTTCATGTTGTCGTAAAGACCCGCGCCTCTCGGTTATCTGACACCCATTTTTAAAAATCAGGTGTCAGATAACGAGAGGCGCGGGTCTTTACGGCAACATGGAAAGATTTTGGAAAAAAGATAGGCAAAATCAGAATCCTTACAATATTTCGGACTAGACTGGCAAATCAAATTTAGCAAAAGACTTCAAAAATACAGCTAAAAAAGTGTCAGACCCAAGGTGGGAACGAACTTTTGGGGGTGTCAGATAAACAAGAGTCGACTGTAACTTGTGCTCTTCAGTTGAAAAATTATGAAGTGTTTGATTTTGTGAACGTCAGGATTTTCCAATAATGTACACATTTATCAGTCAACAAAACAATACATGCCGTACGGAAGCCCTGAAAAAATTCCAACGATGAATGCTTTAAATTTTTGAGAAGAATTCATAAAGTAGCTTATCCAAGTTTTGATTGTGCACAAGTTTTTATGCAATGAACGTCGGATTGGCGATAAAACATTGCTTGCTTATGGTTTGTTTTTTCGAAAAACACTTATTTTGTATACTTAAACTTTTCTGATTTTTCAAGCAATCTAACAGTTATTAGCTTACAGGCAAAGACTTCCAGTGTTCCAGCCTTCTTTGCAAACGGTTTTAATATAGGCCATGTTTCCAGACACAGTTATCTCTTCTTTTAAGTTGCCCTTGCATGCAGAAGAATCTTCTATCAAATATTGAAACCAGCCAGCTTGAATAGCGTTAATTCTGCTTTTTTCATTATTCCAATCGTCTTTGAATTTTTACACAGAGTGAATCTGAAATGAGAATTTTGATGGATAATCAATTGAATTTACTTGCTTTGCACGTAATATTTTAAGTATGCGTAGAAATTTTTTCACAAATACACATTTATAACGACATGACAATCTACAATTCCATATTTTTCAATATCAAGCACCACTATTTGATAAAAGATCAATGGAAATTCGACAGTGAACACACCTAACAATGTCAAAACTCAAATTGGCACTTATTTAGTTCCCCACCCACACTCAGCTTTTGTGAAAAGTGACTTAATCAAAAATAATTTTTTTTTGCAAAACTCGATAAGAAAAACATATCTAAACACTTTCTGGATAAAAAATAATTTTTTTGTTACAAAAAATGTCTTCCACCCCTTGGGGGTCGATGAATGTTTTAGGATATTTTGACCAAATTTCAGCCTCTTTCGATCAAATCTAAATTTTTACTGTCTGCGGTATGGTATATTTCAGTGATTTGTGTCCAAGGTAAATGAGTGTGCGCATCTTAACTCCAAGCTTACTTCATACATCCAGAGTCACTTTCGAGTTTTTTTGTCTATGTTAGTTACCGTACTCTCTCGAATCGTTGCCAATGCTTGTTAAAGAGGGAAACGGCAATAAGAGAAAATACAGTATGTATTTTTTAGTGTCAATAAAATTGAATAAGGTGTGTTCACATCTATTTTTGATCTTTTTTAGCCGGTCATTGGACAACAAGCGTACAATTTTATTTTGAATTTCAAAATGCTTAGATTTATGGGTTTTTGGTAATAGTTGAATTTCTCATAAATTTAAAATGTTATGTTGAGTATCATGTCTCATTTCGAGCTTACTTTTTAGTGCACGAGCTTCCGTCCATGGTGCATATCTGTACTCTGTTTTCTTTGTTTTCCATCTGCTCGTAAACTTTTTTCCGTCCATCTATCGCCAACCTAGAATCATAAATAGTAGGTTAGTATTTAACACTCTGAAGACGACTGATTTTGATCTCCCCGTGAAAACTTTTAAAATCGTGTTTCGGAGATTTTTTTAAGAGTTTGGACAAATCAGTTTTTTTTCACGGACTGCTCAAAAAATGCATTATCGCGTCAATGTGCAAAAATCGCGAAAATTTATTATAGTTTAAGTGTTTAAAAATCTCAGAAAAGTCAAGTTTTTAATTTACTAACGTCAATTTTGAGTCAACATTCGTGCTCAGCGTGGCTGATTTGTTTTTAGAAGTTTGAACAGGAAAATAAAATGAGGTCATTCAAAAATGCGGTTTTGTCTTGGTTCCCCCTTATGTACTTATTGTTTTTTAAACCACAGAGACCGAGGCAAACCCGGATTTATCGATGAACTCATTTTATTTTGCTGTTTAAACTTATATAAAAAAATTGGCCATCCTGAGCACAAATCTGGACTCAAATCGGCATATATCGAAACTAAACTTTTTCGAGATTTTAGTTGGGCGTGAATTTTTGTGTTCAGCTCGATAGCCATATCATAGTTTTTCATAACTAACCCTTGGACCATTGATCAATCGTGAAATTTTTGTTTTTTTTGCTTTCAGAACATCAGAGCCAGATTCATAAGAAAGTTGGGTAAGCTCTCCGAAAATACGCGCATAAAAAATTTGTCGAAACTACCCCGGATCACAGTCAGGGTTCTTCCCTTGTAAGACCAAATTCGATTCATTCTGATACATAAAGTAAAATAAACTGGTAAGCAAAAGTAGGCACAGGTAAAAATCTGCTGACTTTGCATTTTTCTATAAATAGAGACAGGACATGCTAAATTTTTGAATTTTACATTGCGAAATTTTAATGTTTTGCTAGAATAATGTAAGGCGGGGAGTGTTTGGCATGAGACCGTTTAAAGAAAAAGAGTGTGATAAAGACCCGTTTGAGTTGAGATTGGTCTTGCACGCGTCGTTCATGCAGTAACAACAACAATTTGATTTTCGAAAAAGGAGCAGGTGAAAATAAAAAAACCAAAACAATTTATAATCTAATTCGTACACTTTTCCATCCATTCTTTTGGTACTGTTGATAGAGGTGTCCAACTGGCCCAAGGTAACATTTCCAATGCAGGTTTTAATGTGACCAGGAATCATAGAAAGATACATGTCAAGTGGTGGAAAAGCGTTTGCTACATCTTGTCCAGCCAAACAAGCGAGAATAGCAGAATAAATCAGATCAAGCATTCTGAAAAAAAATTCTATTATTTATTAACAAATTAAACTAGCTAACAGTCATCAGAACTGTTTGAAACTACTAAACTAAACATTACTAAACATAACTAACAAGGAAACCCTGGAACTGTAAAATGTAATTAGCTAAATCTGTTAATCCTATCTTGTAGAGCATACCCGATTTACTTATCGTAGGCGCAAGCATTTTAAATAAATCAAAAAAATTGATGGTTTCAGAACTTCTGTGCAATGTGTCCCCTTTTGTTCTTTCTTGAAAAATGGGCTAGGGGAAGATTGGCAAACGCGAAAATTGGCAAACGTAGAATTTTGCAAAACGAAAATTGGTAAAAACGAAAATTGGCAAAAGACCTACAGGAAGGACCAAGGCAGTTTTTTTTGCGTTTCTCGAAAATTTTCAGATTGTGTCCGAACCACCCAAACCGCACAAAACCACCTGAAAACACCTTAAATCACCTGAGCTGGGTAGTGCTTCATATACTCGTAACCGAGTTTGCTAGTTAAAATCCCGCCAGTACCAGGCCACTTTTCACACAGGGAATTTTTTTTCACAAAAAGAGCAACTTTTTCACGAAACGGAGTTTTTTATGTGGTTCAGGATATTTTAACATGGTTCAAGGTGGTTTGGCATTTTTGACTGTTTTGAGCGGTTTTGAGTGGTTTTGGGTGGTTCGGGTATAATCTGAAAATTTTCGTAAAAACCGCCCTATTAGTCTCTTGCCAATTTTCGTTTTGCCAATCTTCTCCTAGCCGAAAAATGCCTTGGCAACACCCTGTCAAAAATGAATTAAAAAACCAAAATGGTGACCAAGGCATTTTTACAGGTTTCTCTTGCTGTAAACTTTTCATTTTGGGAAAAATCCTTCTGATTACGATAATTAAATCGACTATGTTTTACAAGACAGGATTGTCAGATTTTGCTGATTTCAACTGCGGTTCCAGGGTTTTTTGTGAGTGAGAGCAAAATCTATGATACCACGAAAATATTCATGAATTTTCTGACTAATTAAACAAATACTTTATGCAGCAAGATACTTTCACGTTTGTGAGAAAAAAATTCTGATAATTTTTGACCCGGCAGGGAGAGTGGTTGTAGTTTTGGTTGGAAAAATTAAACAATCAAAATTCACATTAATCATCCAACTATTTTGGCAGTTATTAAGCTGCCCAACTAGTCATCCTAGGCTGATATATCCGTTTTTGATCAGAGCAGCAGTGGGGGTGGCTGTAGTTTGGTTGGGAAATTAACAATCGAAATGCACAATTAATCATCAACTATTTTAAGCAGTTATTAAGCTGCCCAACTAGTAATGCCAGGCTGATATATCCGTTTTTGATCAGAGAGGCAGTGGGGGTGCTGTAGTTTTGGTTGGGAAATTAACAATCGAAATGCACAATTAATCATCAACTATTTTGGGCAGTTATTAAGCTGCCCAACTAGTAATGCCAGGCTGATATATCCGTTTTTGATCAGAGAAGGCAGTGGGGTGGCTGTAGTTTTGGTTGGGAAATTCAATTATCAAAATCAATAAGTCATCATAAACTTTTTGGACAGTTACAGTCAAACTTCTATACAACGGCCCCCTGGGGACCACCCTTGGGGCCGTTATATAGAGAGGTCCTTTATATAGAGAGTTTGTTACTAACTTTTGTAAAGGGGTCCGTTGTATAGAGGTTTTTCAAAACAATCTCATTATTGAAGTGGCAAACTCAGAAACAACCATTTATTTGAACACTAGCAATAACAACTACATTCAAACAAAGCGCAATTAATGCTTAAACGAGAAGAAATACCCACTTTATTTTTACTAAAACGGCTAACAAATGTTTGCTTGACCTATATAATTAATTCTTTTTATGAAATTCATAGAATGCATATTAATTAGGATACATCAATTTTTTTCATTTTATATTTTAAGTATGGTCATCTTTTTGAAAAAAAATTCAAAAATTTAAAATCACATTTAAAAGTATTCATCATCGAAAAGCTTGGTTATTAACTTAAATTAAATAAGAATTAAGAAAATAAGAAAATAAGTACGCAACTATTAAAAATTTTCGAACATTAATAATTACCGTATTTAGCATTCAAAAGGTTAGTTATTTTAGTTTCGTATCAGAATGAAGAAAATAAGTACGTAACTTTTCAAAAAAAATTCAAAATTTAAGAATTATCGTATTTATCATTGAAAATACTTCTTTTCCGTAAAATAAAATAAGGTTGAAGAAAAAAAGGTGATAAGTACGTAGAGCGGCTGAAGGATTTAAAAGAGCCTGAGAGTGCTTGAAAGGGTTCGAGAGGGCCTATAATGGTCGGAAAGGGCCAGAAGGCCTGAGAGGGCCTGAGACGGCTCATGAGGGTCGGAAAAGAGGGGGGGTGCAAAGAACCTGAGAGGCCCTGAAAGGGCCTCAGAGGGCCTCAGATGGCCTGAGAGGGTGTGGCTGCGCAAGACTATCAAAGCAGGATCAGTGTGAATTCGATGCGTCAAGTCAATGGGTATGAAACTTCTCGAGGAGCACATTTGCTTATCGGATATTGTGGTGCTATGTGAAAGTGATCACAGCGATACGTAGTGAGTTTTATTTGAATTGGGGATATCTTTTAGCTGGCTATATTCTCTCATTTAAGTGCAATCTCAAGTGTAAGTCGTCGTATAAATGGTGATCGTCAACTAATTATTGATCTTCAGGAAACTGCAATTATTGTTCATCTGTGCAAGAATTCAAGACAGCGATGTGGCTCTACGGTACATTCGAAACAAAGGTGGTGAAGAATGTGAAGTCAATGTTCTCAGTACTCTCGATTTTGTTCATTGCTTTGTGTATTTTTTTTGTAGTATTCAGTTCATTTGTTTGTCTGTCATATAATTCTTTACGAATTGTGGTCCGGTGAATGTGGCGCAGATTCGCTATTGTTCAAGTTATAAGTTAATATAAGTTCTATAGTGAGTGCTTAGTGTTTAAATATGTCGGCTTCATTTATTGTTGGGCGAGTTTATGTCTTGATGTCGAAGCGTCCAGTCAATGAATCTAACAACGTTTCAATATCGAGATCACAATCGCAGTAACGTGTCGCAGTCAATTGAAACGCCAAACCAAGCTTTGCAAATATCACATGACCACTTTGTGGTTAAGGTGGTCATCTTAGGGCAAAAGCTGCCTATGTGTCGTATATAAAAAAGTACCGTATTTACTCAAATTAGGGGGAGGGCTAAAATTAGAGGAGGGGGGGGGGCTAAAATTAAAAAAGGGGAGCTAAAATTAATCCAGGCACCAACTAAATCAAGTGGTCGTCCACTTGGATCAAAATTTTTTTTTCGTTTTTTATGTCCCGAATCCTGTTTTCTGGACTGATTCGAACATGCTGAAGATGGTTTGATAATAGTAAATAAGGTTTTGTGTGGTATTTTTTGAGCATTGGGAGACAATTGATTTTACAAAAACTCGATAGCACCGAAACTCAAAAAATACCAAGAAAAATCGAAGCTGCCCCATAGGTATAGGGCACAAAGGCGGCCTCCTTTGAAGATGGAAAACTTTCCTCAAGTACTACTGATAGCATTGTTTATTTTTAATTTCACAAATTTTTATTTTTCAGGTTCTTTAGGTGGAACCCACTCCAGGTATTGGTATTTCGGTCGGTGAAATCAAGATTTCCGCCTTAACAAACCCTATTCCCCACACTTTTTTAAATTGACTCAATTTTTCCGGCGCAATTTTCTCGACTCAATTTTCCACGGCGCAATTTTCCACGGATTAATTTTCCACGACTCAATTTTTACGGCTCAATTTTCCCAACTTCTACGAATTTAGTGTCAGAATTTCAAGTTGTGGTGGTGGTGAAAATATTTAAAAAATTTGTCTTGGTCGAAAAACTGTTTAAGCTGTTTATTTTAAGAAATAAGATCATTTTGGTGATTGAAAAAATTACTTCACTAAAAAAAACCATAACTCAAACTTTCAGCATATATCAAGGTCAACATTTCAGAACATGCTGCTCAGCGATAAATTTAGCGTCGAACGTTATATAACATATCCGGTAGAAAAAAGTCGAAAGAATGACTGTGCCACAAAACATAAACTATATAAAAAGGGACATAAAGCTTGTAAAAACCATCGGAAATAATAATCAGGAGAAACATAAAAATAATAAATTTCCGGAAAAAAGGCAGGTGTAAAGTAATATTTCGGCATATTACTCAGCTGGAGTAATTTTAAAACTTTTTAAGAGTTTAAAAATCGGCGCTGATAGTTTTGTCGGATTTCCAGAAATCTGAGAAATATTTTGACACTAAACTTGTAAAAAAATATGGAAGGAGTAAAAAATAAGGTGTTCACCCGGGAGACGACGTAAAATCAATACTTTACACTGAAAAATTTCTAAAATTTGTTCTGAATAAACGAGAAAAAGATAGATCAAGTGACTCTTTGTTATTGTTATTGAGTTTCATGTAAAAGGGTTTATTTTTCGAAAAATATTGTATTGACATAAATTCGTTGAACAATGTTACTAATTTCTCACTTAAATAAAGCTTTGAAATAAAAAAATCATTGAATTGGACAGCAGGGCGGTACAGTAGGCCTTTTAAGACGTTTCATAGGAGGATAGGTAACAGTGCTAGTGTGGACGGAAAATTCGTTACAATGACGGTACAATAAATGGGGCATTGCATCTATCACTTTTCGAGTCAATAGATAAGATTCTGTCAGACACTTGTGGAAAGCATTTACACCTCTGAAACAAAATTTCCAAATTGGTTCTTGAAGTTGAATTTTATTTTAAAAGTATGTTTTAAACTCACAAAAATGTTTGAGAAGTAATTACCGTATTTCCTCTAATACAGCCGCCCCCCCCCTCCAAATTTAGCCGCCGCCACATGTTTTTTCACTAGGATTTCAGAGTTAGTGCCATTTTTGATTTACAATTTCAAGAGTTTCGGGCATTTAAAAATTTAGCCTCAAGGGGCTAAAATAGAGGAAATACGGTATAAAATACGAGAAAGACTGAAACACAAATTTATTAATTTATATACAGTTTTTAGGTAAATCATTATGAAAAATAGGAGTATGGGTGTTTCCTTTTCTTAAAAAGAGACCATATCCAGGTTTTAGTTCATATCCAGGTTCTACTTTACTTATGTTATATTCATATTTCGAGCTTATATTTAGGTTTCTTATTCCTATGGCAAATGGCAAAAATTTCAGTTTTTTGAAACACGATCTGCAAAATTGGAATCCTCACAATATTTAGAACCAGACTGTGAAAACAGAATTGGCAAAAATTTCAAAAATCAAGGTTCAAAAATTATCGGAACCTAGGCGGAAACAAACTGTGAGGCGAGGCTTTGGGTTTTAGTAAACAACTAAGATTCCAGACTTTGATTAATTTAGGACTCTTTGAAAATTTCTGTTGTGCAGGAAAATTTGCGGTAAAATTGAAATGAGCGAGAGACTTAGTTAAATATTTTTCTCGGCAGTTTTTATCGCTTTATTAAAAAGAAAGATGTTTTAACAAAAAATTTCGAAATTGATTTAAATTTTTAATTTTGCGCTAAATTACAAATAGCTCTGTCTGATTTTGTATGTCAATTTTTATTTCACTGCAAAATTTGAAATTTCAATACCGTATTTCGTCTAATAGCGTCTCCTGCTCCATTTTTCCCCCTGCTCTAATAATTTTCCCTCTAAAGGCCATCCAAAAATAACTTCCCCTGCTCAATAACTCCCCCCCCTCCTGTTTTGTGTGAACTGCATTTTATGCAAAAATTTTTAGTTTGTATCAAAAGTAGTATCAAAATAAGAAATAACACTTGCAGCATATAACACCGCCATCAAACCAAGTGTGTGTAACTTATGCCAACGAGCCAAATAATATCTATTAGATATGAGTCGTTCCGGTGACCAAAAAGTGTTTTTACCGTAAACCTATATTAAACCGGCATCTTTCAATGAACCGGCCTTCACGACTTTGAGCACTTTCATTTAACTTAGATTTAACTTTGAGCACTTAACTTCTTTATCGCATTTTCTTAACTCACGACGATCCCCGTTTTACATTTTCACACAAGGGTACCATCTTGCTTTTTTCAGAGGCTTCGCCTTTTTTTCGACAAGGTGAGTAAAAAGGCATCATGCTCGAAAAAAAATTTCACACGTTTTTATTTTTGGAAAGTGAAGGTGCCTTTTTCCTTCAATTTTTTTAATTTTTCCGAAAAGGGCTTTTTGAAAGGCGTTGCCTTATTTTCCAAAATTTTGGTTGGAATCTTTGGGTTACACACAAAATCTTGAGATCGCCACAAAACTTTTCTAATTTTGAGAAGGCTAAAAAATAATCTGGAATGAATATTTAATAGAGGTTATACGATGCATGAACCAGGTATTCATCTACATGGCAAGTCTGTACATAAGTATAGTCAATTATTAAGCATAAAAATAGGGAAAACTACGAACCAGAAAAAAGCATACACCTGACAAATATACTGAAACCACTATGAAATATGATCAAATGTGGCTCAAACATCAAAATGTAAGCAAAAACTTAACAGATGAATGGAAAATCGCAGCGAAATTATGTCCTGACTGAAATTATATCTCAAAGGTCGCAGCGAAATCATATTTGACTATATTATAGCCGTGGCGAAATTGTGAACCGGCGAAATTGAGTCTTTGTCCCGAAATTTCCGTCGGCGCCCTTGGCGCCGAGGGACTAAAGAATAACTTCCCCTGCTCTATTGACTTCCCGCTCTAATAATTACCTCCCCCTAGAAGGCAATTAAAAAATAACTCCTCGGGGAACTATTAGAGTAAATACGGTGAATTCAAAAAGTTGTTTTTAAAACATGACTTTAAAGATAAAGTAGAGAAAACCGACAGAGAAAAACTTTTCTTTGAGACTCTGACATTATTTTGAAATTTAACTCAAAATTCAAAAAAGATCGAATTTAAGACATTAAAATTTATCTGACTGAACATGTGTCATTTAAGAAAGCATTAAAAACTTTCCAAGAAAAGTTTTCTTTGATCCTTTAAGTTAATTTTGAATTTTACCGCAAAATTTTCCCATACAAAAGAGCCTATTAGAGGGTGAGGGAAGGTCATTCAAAGTGAATCATTCAAAGTCTGAAATGTGTGTGGTAGACTATTGGGGAAGGTGTCGTTAGTATTTTTTAAATTTCAATAATAGGAAAACTAATAGCTAAAGTGTCGAATAACCGATCTTATCAAATATCAAAGTAGGGTTAACACAGGGCTCATAACTCGAAATTTTAACATAAAGGACATTTGGTCAAAAAGTACTATTTTATCCAGTGCTCACTAGGATATTAGTACTAAAAATAAAGATTTTGACCTACAATCTCAAAAATTCTAAAGATTTCGGGCTCAAAAAAGTACAAATCTTTTGAAAAAGAACACATACGACCCTGGTTAACATCACCCAAATACAGAGACTTGAGGGGTCGGATAACTGAGGTTTAATCGAATGGACGAAATTTCACAGTAAATTTAATGTGTTCCGTTCTGTTTACCAAAAAAACAGCAATCTGCAAATACTATGTTCTATTTCGAATATCGGCGCGAATGTTAAGAAAATAAAAATAATATTGAAAAAATTTTCTGTGTTAAAAAGGATCGTACCATAGTCAGTTTGTTTAGTATTTGCTGCATGATTACGAGATTCTGTTGTAGAAGATGTTTACTTCAAAATCCCAATACTCCCTCAAGAAACGCGAAAAATATCAAAGTTGAACCAAGTTAGAGTATTTTTGCAGATATTGGTGCATATATTTAGTCCAAAATAACAAAAAATTCTAATTTTGATATAACCACTTTGTAAAAAAACTTACGGGCAGACGAGAAATTTGTAACCTCTATCTTTTCCGGATTCCACTGAATTAATTTAAATTTTAAATAAATTCAAAACATGAAACTTGCATCCCATCGGCATTCAGTTTTGCCTTCTCTAACAATGATAGTTAAATCTATGTTTTCATCTTGGTCGCCTCCTACTAAGGTCATAAATGCCAACAGAAAGCAGGTAAGCGCAACATTTAAGCTATCTTTCCTGAATATACTGATGAAAAAATATTTCTGTTTTGAAATACTTACGCATTAAAATTATTCGCGTGATAATTCAGTTAACGAACAAGAACAAATAAAGCGAATGATTTTCACTTTAGCAATTGAATACAGTGATGAGTCGCTATAAATTAGTGAAAGTAAGATTTTTTAAATATGTTATAGAAACAATTTAGGCGCTACTCGGATATATCCCCCTCCCCAAAACGTGCTACTCGGGAATACCCCCCCCCCCAATCAAGGTTTTTAGGATTGGTCAAACACATTTTTAAGTAATAATTTTGCCATAGAAAGACCAGAAACGCAACTTAAATAGGGTTCAAGGCTGTATTGGGAGGGAAGGGACAAAAACAAAAGAGGGGCCACTTCTATAGTGCCTATAAGTACCAAAGAGTATTAATTCTCTGTGCGTTGAAGGCACTTTCAAACCCAGCCACTTGTGATATTCTCGAGTAGCTTTTTTGGGGGGGGAGGGTTAGGGTGCAGCAATATTTAGCAGGAAAACTCAAACTGACTCATGAAACTTGGGGCGACTTTTTTCAAAGTTTACTCGCTCACCTATAAGGACATAACCGACATAATAGATTAAATTCCATACTCCTAAAAGCGTCTCTTAACCTTTTTGAGCTTTCCTAGTCGTAATTTGATGGAAAAAATGATAATTTCGCACAGACATTTTCGAGAAAAAAAAATTCAGATCAAAGTTTGACTTTTTGCCTTGGTAACACGAGATCACCATCTTGAAAGGGAATTCAGATACTCGAAAGAACATAACCATCTCATTATAAATTATTCTACAGCGTTTTGATCTCTGAAGCTAGGCAGAAGAGTCTCCGTATGCAATTTCGATTAAAAATTATTTCAACACGAAAAACCCGGACTGTAAGACCAGCACATTTTGGTGCAGAATTTCACAAAGAATCTTTTTATTGCGATAGACTTTTTCAGAAGGGCAACTTTTTCGCTAAGCCTTTCATTTTTATAAAGTGATTTCAATTGATCCTACCACGATAGAAAGATTTTGTTAAATTCTGCACCAGAATGTGGTGGTGTTGCAGTCAGGCGTTTGCGTGTTAAATTTTTTGTTTTCTCACTGATTACAATCGGGTGATGACTGATCAGACAGTATATGTTAAAACACGCTAGATAAAAAAAGATATCAGTTATTGAATGATAGTCTCACATTTACTGAGCACAAAGACATTTTTAACGATCTTATTAAAATTTTTCTTATACAAAAATGATATACAGGGTGGCGCAAAAAAACGTCACAGTTTTGAAAACAGTTTATTTTCATGATTTTATTACTAATGCTATGCATATGATATACCAAATTGTAGCTAAGATGAAGGGCTTTCAAACAAAAAAAATATTGACTCGACTCGACAAAAAAGAGTACTGAAATCGCCGTTACAAAAAGAGTCATTTTTGGCTCTTTTTGCATTAGCATCTGTAGAAAAAAATGCCTTGGTCCCCCCTGTTGAATTTTTGAAAAAAACATTTAAATTTTTTGCCCAAAAAAAATTTCTCTAAAAGTTCTCAAAAGTATTTTTCACACTTTTAATCATTTTTCAAAAAAAAAATTTTGAACAAAAAAAATTTAAATTTTTTTTCAAAAAATTCAACAGGGGGACCAAAACATTTTTTTCTACAGATGCCAATGCAAAAAGAGCCAAAATGACTCTTTTTGTAACGGCGATTTCAGTAATCTTTTTTGTCGAGTCGAGTCAATCTTTTTTTTGTTTGAAAGCCCTTCATCTTAGCTACAATTTGGTATATCATATGCATAGCATTAGAAATAAAATCATGAAAATAAACCGTTTTCAAACTGTGACGTTTTTTTGCGCCACCCTTTACTATGCATATTATTCAAATAAAATATCACAAGAAGCAAGCTAATATTCAATAGTATTTACAGTCCAATTCGATAAGATACAATCAGCCAGCTGAAAATAAGTTCAAAGCCCAAACCAACTGCCAGCACACAACCAAAACCCTTCATTGCTGCACTACTGCTGTCCTTTTCCTTGTTTTTGTCGTCATTGGCATCAGACACTAAATGGGTATCAATAATCTTGGCAACATCCATTAGCATTTCCTGCGCAAAAGTTGTGATGTTTCTGTATTTAGTCGACCAGATGCGGATGCTCTCGCTGTTCCATGACACAAGTTGGCAGTCAATATTCATCTGCTCTATTCTATGAACATACCCAGCTTCAGCTTCGAAGGTGGACACATATCGCTTATTGGTTGTAGTATGCCAGCCTTCAGTCACGGCGGTATGGCGCTTACCTTCTCTTGCAGTATGCCACTCGTGTGAATAGGTGGTCTATAAAGTAAAAGATCACTAGGTATATCAGGGGTTGAGAAGGTGTTGGTTTTGGCAGTGCTGGTGTGTTTTAGCTTGTATTTTTCGGATCTTTAGGGAGATCACAAACTTTTGCACTATATTTTTCATAAATTATAAATTTTTGATTATAGTAATCATAGTAATTTCAATAATGGTTTTTCGTTAATTATAAAATCTTGCCGATTAAGGTGATTATTGTCAATTCAATCACCATATATATAGCTCGATCAGTATATAAAAGTGTTACCAGAAAAGTGGTGGTCAAGGCAAGGCAAAAATCGTGAAACAGCAGGAAGAAATGAGTCATATTTTGGACTCAGCAAATGAACTAGCTGCAGAAGTTGTTTTCAATAAGTTATTTTAAGCAAAAATATTTTGCCAAAACATGGTTTTGTGAACTGCAATCTATAGGTTTACAAAAGGCATTTAAAATAAAAATCTCACGTGAAAAACTAAAATAACATTTAAAATTTCGTAAACACTGCAAAAGTTGTGCGTGATCTTCAATTCAGAATTTCGGTGGTTTTCAGTCAAATAAATTAGGAATAGCCAGAAATGTAAAAAAGCCAAACAAGCTATGATTCATACCGTATTTTCCGTATTAATTAGTATGTGCTGATTATTTTTCAACCTTTCAAAAATCGGTAAAATTAGAGGCTTATCTCGAAATTTTTATGTGGTCAACCAGAATCTGAGAGGTGGAATCGATAGAGGTCGTGAAAGTTACAAAATGCATCAACAGCTCAGCAAATATTTACTCTGCTCCGAGATGTACGTTCTGAAAGTCAAGGAGGGCTAATCATCAAGAGAATGGCTTATTAATGCAGGAAATACGGTATTTCTTGAAGTCTTAAGTAGCTTCTATTTGAATAAAAGTTTACCTTGAGATCACCACTTATAGTGTGTTCTGTTGTAGTAAGCTCTGCTGCTCCAATGGTAGCAAGCCAACCAACGGTCAGTGATCCTGCAGCGGTATGACTTCCAGTATTTTGGTCCATATTTGAGTCTGCTCCGATCTCTGTCCTCCAACAGTTCGGCCGAATGAGTGACTAGTAGTGTAAGTGTATTTGCCACTGGCAAAGTCAAGCAGATCTATCTTCAACAGTTGTTTCCAGCCCATATTACACCTCAAAAGATCTTGGCTTTGCTGAAAAAAAAAAAGTTTTGAATGAAATTTCTGTCCTCGAAACTAAGGTTCTCTAAGTTTTTATGAATGTAGCGATTTTACCCTAAAATTTTTGTAACGAATTGTTTTTATGAATGTCGGTCATCTGCGCAAAATAGAAAAATACAACGAAAGATTAATAAAAAACAAAGATTACAAGAGTTGATATTCTGCAAATTCTTCGCAGTGTTGTTCTTAAACTCCTTTTTTATTCAAAAGTTTAGAATGACGAATGGAGTTATTTCAATATGGGAAATTTATGATTTCGAAATATTCTGAGTAAAATGTTGCAATAGAAAACGAACCAATTTAACGATAGCTTTTCGACCACTGCAGTTGTCTTTTGGCATATAGTTAGTGTAAAGCTGCTCTTTATACGACTTGCCATCATTGAACAAATCGTATTTGGATTCTTTACATCCTTTATTTCTAAGGGGACGTATACATGGCAGTTTTTCAAAACATTTAATTGCAGGCTAAAAATCACTGTCAGATTAATATACATACCGTATTACCTCAAATAGCTCCCCCTGCTCTAATAACTCCCTCCCTCAACTTCGAGGACCTATATCTCAGCCCAGAGAGAAATTTTTGCAAAGCTGTTTCATGCGTTTTCTTAACTCCCACGAGCTCTACCGATTCCGCTTTTTCGATTTTGAATTTTCACCCAAAAATTTCGAGATCGACCTGAAATTTTTCCGACTTTTAGGCATCCAAAAAATAACTCCCCCGGGGAGCTATTAGAGGAAATACGGTAACAATTTCTTTTTCGAAATTTTTTGTAAGTAGGCTGGAGTATCAATGAAATTGTGAATCTTTTAATTAGAAAAACACTATCCTGTCTCCGCAGTCAACTTTCTGTCAGTGCAGACAATTATAATAATAGAAGCATTAGGTCGTTTGATAGCCATAGTGAAGGTGGTAATCTCATCCGCATAAAACACCCTTGAAATGAATATATATTATTTTGCATAGAAAAAAATATTTAACTAACAATTGCCTTCCTTATCAAAGGCATAATTCTGAGATCTGTTTTTGGCTGTATCAAGCACTTTTTTGGATTCTTCATAGTCTTTGGTGTGGTTTCCGATGGCGGTAGAATCCACCCACTTATTGTCACATCCATTCAGCTGTTTGTTGGCTGTTTCCTATAATGAATTATTTAAGGAAAGTGTTTTGGTATTTTTGAAGTAATTCATGGCTAAGGTTCCCTAAAACATTAGGCTTCAGTCAGAAAATTATGCCAAAATTTTATTTTCGGCTCCAAAGAAATGATTTCTAGCAAAAAATTTACAGAAAAAAGAAAGGAAACCCGTAAATGTCTACATTTCTAAAATCATTCAGCAGAGATTGATAGCTAATTGATAGCTAATCAAATTATTAAATTGGAATTTATTTTTTAAGTTTTGTTCTTTTTGATTTGAAAAATAATATTACTGCATTTTTTCCCAATTAAGGTCACTCTTCTCCTATCAAAGACTGTCTCTAAACGAAAATATAAAAATAAAAAAATAATATATATTTTTGATCAAATACGGTAAATTTTATAAGGACCTAATCACTTAAGTACCCAATTTACGTTTTACAGTATTGCATACCACGTTTTCAGGTTCACACAGTTTTTTTTCTTAGACACTATCGCCAAAGTAGCGTTGCAAATTCCGTTGTTGTTTCTGTTGGTCAGAATCCTAGTGTATTCATAAATGTAAGAGGATGTCTTCCAACCCATACTCTCGTACAACCAGTTTTCTCTAATGCAGCGTGAAAATTCACACATCCATACTCTTCTTTCACATCTTGTTCTATTTTCTTAACATTTCGGGGAAAATGTTCCCTGAAAAAAAAATAATAGTTTAACCACAACATCCATTTTGATATTGTAACAATCCAGAAATTTTTTTCCAGATCGATAAAAACATTGAAAAATACTGTTTGATATATTTTTTAATTGTTAACACTGGAATTACTGATTGTTCTAAGACTACGTGCTGCTACAGAGTTTCACGCTAAATACCGTATTTCTCTAATAGAAGCCCTCCTCCTATTATAAGCCCCCCCCTAGAGGTCATCCAAAATATAAAAGCGCCCCCCCCTCTAATATAAGCCCCCCCCCTCTCACAGGTGGGTATCCTAAAAATACAAGCCCCTCCTTTCATATAAACCCCAGAATCAATTTTTTTTCGATAAATAGGTATTGCTAGAGGTGGTAAAATATGCAAATAAGGTCTTTATGTATTTGCCAATCATATCTTTCAAAGTGGACCGTTGGAATACTGGTGAATGAGTGAATCTCAAAGCGAAAAAAAACTACATCGAGGCAAGTACTATTTTAGCGGGTACTTTGTTCGTTAAAAAAAGTTGCTTTATGGTAATCATCGGCAGAAATCAGCAATAAAGGATAAGAAGTGACGTCGGTTTACCTAACCTTTTTTAAAAAGTACAGGCTGAGTCAAGAAACTTGAACGGCGACGGTGAATTCGCCGACAGTAAATTCGCCGACAACTCTTGAATATTAAAAAGAAGCGTCTCGTTATAGTGGTTGATTAGAGATGCGCACACTCACTCACCTCAGAGATGAATCCGACAAGACTCTTGATGAAATGCATATAGATAGACTTTTTACCCAGCCCTATGTTGAAAAACATGGTAAAGACAGTGAAATAGTCAAAGTAATCGAATTTAAGAGTTGTCGGCGAATTTACCTAGTGCCAATTTGAACACTTTTGATAGGCCATAACTTTTTGTCTAGGTCAAATTCCGAAATTCTGTGAACGCAGAATGACTCAATTTTTCATAGGAATTTGTTTGGTATATAATGTAAAAAACACGAGTTTTGCTTGGTCCCTTTCTGGTTTGGCCTTGGCCATCCGGAGGCTATCCTCAGACATGAGCTTGGCTTTGCTGCAAAATTAAGATAATTGCTGTGAAATTGCAATACGCACAAAATAAATGCAGGAAGAACGCCTCCGAGAGAAACGGTGTTTATAGGAAAAAATAGTTTTGATGTTTAAACGCTGTTTTAACAATGTTATGTGAAAAATTAGAAGCGATCATACGATGGCGAAAAAAAATTATGACTCGAAATTTTCTCCGTGCCTTCGGCGCGGCGAGTTTGAAAAATAAAAGCCCCCCCCCCTCTAATACAAGCCCCCCCCCCTCTCTAATATAAGCACCCCCCTTAGAGGCCATCCATAAATAGAAGCCCCGGGGCTTCAATTAGAGGAAATACGGTACGATAGTTATGACAGTTAAAAAAGTCACTTTTCGCGAGGGAAATATCGTTGAGGATCAGCCAAGTCAAGTTTTTTGCTTAGGCAAATTGAATGGGGTAGTTCTCATGAACTTTGATTTTCAATTCAAAAGAAAGCGCAGTTCACGGACCTTTGAATGAGATACCATCAATGTATCTTTGACAATTATTTGTAAAAAATTTAATTCAAAGAAACCATTAGCAACCCTGGTTCGTAGTCAATCCTCGATTTAACGTCAGCCTCGGCTGGTTCCTCTATGAAAAATATACTCTCGATTTAACGTCACCTACTATATTTTGCATAGTAATTTAAATTTTTGAGCTCGCTTTTTCTTAAAATTCATTTTCTTTTGTCTACTTTTCAGTTTATTCATGCTTTTAGTGTTTTAAGGCGTATAAATAATATATTAAAAGTTTCTTTCGTCATGCCAGGATTGTCCAGAAATTTAAATATTTTTTGCCATACCGATAAACTAGATGTCTTTTTCGAAAAGTCAGGGAGAAAGATATAATTCAATTAATAACCACTAGTTTCTTCTCATTTAAGGACCATGGTTTTTGCGCGCAGTGGCATGTGCAAAATTTGAATTGGCGGTTGACACTTCTCTTTCGTCTATCAGTGAACTCTTTCGAGTAATTCGAAACGACTCGAAAGAGTTCACTGATAGACGAAAGAAAAGTATCCCGCGCCAATTCAAATATCGCACATTCCACTGCGCGCAAAAACCATCGTCCTTTAACGGTTTAATTATTTGTCATGGTATATGACTGTTACGGTTGCTTAATAACGAAATATTGTTTTGATCATACGTTGAAATTTAATAAATTCTTAATTTAACGTCACCATACAGGCTATTCGTCCCAAAAAACCTTTATTAACGTGCCCCTTGATTTAGCGTTACCCTCGATTTAACAACAGCTCAAGTCTGGTCCCTGAGGGTGACGTTAAATTGAGGATTGACTGTACAGTCGTACTTCTATATAACGTACACCCCCAATATATCGTACACCTCGCCTGCACTCGGTTGGTTGAATAAAAATATAGGCAAAGTGACCTTCGATGTAACCTACACTCGTTATAACGTTCACCTATGTCAGTCCAAAGCAATGAATGACCTGCGATATAGCGTACAAATTTCAAATTTCGCAAAAAATACTAATGGAAGAAAAAAAAAAATTTCTACCTTCGAAAAAATGGAGGAATTTGTTCATATATATGTTAACCTTCTTTAATTTACTTCCGAAAAAAAAATTAATATTCGATACAATGTACGAATGACCATATTAAACTGACGTACCTTCGATATAACGTAAGGGTTTGATCGGTCCCCAGGGTGTACATTATATCGAAGTTTAACTGTAATTAAATATGCAAAAATGTGATATGGTTATGTTCTCAGCTATCACTGTATGCTATTCGACAGAGCAAGAAAAAGTGCACAAGGAAGTGCTCTGGGGCCGTAGTAACAATAGTAGTAACAACTTCCGTGGCTAAAAGTGGAATATCTCTGAGTTCAGTCCACTTTTTGAAAAGCAGTTTTTTGCAAACAAAAATAGACAAGTTTTATCTTCATATTTTATTACAATCATCTGAATCGCTTATCCGTAACCAGAGCTAGCACTAAATGCAAAAAAATATCCGCAGCTGCGGAAATTTTTGGACCTGTGAAGCTAAAAATTAAATTTATCGTACAGGCTTAAGCTGATTGTGATGATGTTTCACTGAATTTTTAGCCTAGATCATAAGGAACATTTTGGTGGTTCAAAAAGTAAATTTGGCTTTACCAAACTTAATATATGACCAAAAATGTCTCTAAATATTGAGTTTGAAAAATTAGCCGAGGATAGACTAAGCTAACTTTCGAATTCAATATTTAGAGGTACTTTCGATCATATTTTAAGTTTGGTAAAGCCAAAATTACTTTTTGAACTACTAAAATGTTTCTTATAATCTAGGCTACAAACCTAATGAAACATCATCACAATCAGTTCAAACCTGTACGCTAAATTTGATTTTTAGCCTCACATGTCTAAAAATTTCCGCAGCTGCGGATATTTTTTTGCATTTAGTGCTAGCTCTGGTTACGGATAAGCGATTCACATGATTTCAATCTAATCTGAAGATAAAACTTGTCTATTTTTGTTCGCAAAAAACTGCTTTTCAAAAGTGGACTGAACTCAGAGATATTCTACTTTTAGCCACGGAAGTTGTTACTACTATTGTTACTACGGCCCCTGATGTGAAATAAAAAATTTTTTCATAATCATTAGCAAGATTCTAAAAAAACTTTTTTTTACAAGTTGCAGAGCTCAAGAACAGCTATACAATCAAAGACCTTGCTAAACATGAATTATAAGTTCAACTTAAGTTTTACGTTTTACTTAACTTAAGTTACGTCAAATTTTTTGCTAACTTTTTTAAGAGTCTTGTTAATCACTTAAAAATTTCTATTTCTTACCAGTACTGAAATATTTGGTTAACCTAAAAATAAAATACCGTATTCATCTATTAAAAGAGCATCCCGCCCTCATCCCAGGGAGGTTGAAAAATAGAAGCGCACTCTCTAAGCGCACTCCCCTACATTTTTTCAAAAAATCTTTAAAAATTGAAACAAAAAAGGTTGAATTGCCGCTTTTCAGAAAAAAAATCCAATAGGCTGCGTGGAAAGGGCTCCTCTATTTTGTAATGATTTCAACCAAATTAGTGATCAAGAGCGAGATCGAGACCACAGTGAGTCGAACGTTGAGAGCCAAGTGTCTAGACAAAAACCATCATGCAAGCGCAAAGCTAATACTGTGGATCTTATGAGGAGGTTCAAAAATAGAAGCACACTCTCTAATATTAGCGCACCCATCCGAGGGCGAGAAGCGCGTGCGCTTCTATTAGAGAAATTACGGTAAACATTTTTTTGAGAGAGACATTTTACAGTGTTCGTATTCAAAAAGTTTTTATACTTTTTTTACTAGGGTTAAGTAATGGGAATATTTCAAGAATATCACTAGAAGGAGCAGTTTCGGTATACACCCCCAGTCAAGTTCGGTATAAACCCCCAGTCAAGTTCGGTATACACCCCCAGTCAAGTTCGGTATACACCCCCAGTCAAGTTCGGTATACACCCCCCAGTCAAGTTCGGTATACACCCCCAGTCAAGTTCGGTATACACCCCCCAGTCAAGTTCGGTATACACCCCCCAGTCAAGTTCGGTATACACCCCCCAGTCAAGTTCGGTATACACCCCCAGTCAAGTTCGGTATACACCCCCAGTCAAGTTCGGTATACACCCCCAGTCAAGTTCGGTATACACCCCCAGTCAAGTTCGGTATACACCCCCCAGTCAAGTTCGGTATACACCCCCCAGTCAAGTTCGGTATACACCCCCCAGTCAAGTTCGGTATACACCCCCAGTCAAGTTCGGTATACACCCCCCAGTCAAGTTCGGTATACACCCCCAGTCAAGTTCGGTATACACCCCCCAGTCAAGTTCGGTATACACCCCCCAGTCAAGTTCGGTATACACCCCCAGTCAAGTTCGGTATACACCCCCCAGTCAAGTTCGGTATACACCCCCCAGTCAAGTTCGGTATACACCCCCAGTCAAGTTCGGTATACACCCCCAGTCAAGTTCGGTATACACCCCCAGTCAAGTTCGGTATACACCCCCAGTCAAGTTCGGTATACACCCCCAGTCAAGTTCGGTATAAACCCCCCAGTCAAGTTCGTATACACCCCCCAGTCAAGTTCGGTATACACCCCCAGTCAAGTTCGGTATACACCCCCGTTTGCCTTGGTCCACCAAGCTGATTTTTTTAAAAAAATTTTCCGAATTTTTTTCAACTTTAACCAATAAAAAAACAGCGTTCAAAAATTTCGAAAATTTTAAAAAAAAATCAGCTTGGGGACCAAGGCAAACTGGGGGGTATACCGAACTTGAGTGGGGGGTATACCGACTTGACTGGGGGTGTATACTGAAACTTAGCCCACTAGAATATTCTTGAAAAGATTATCACCGTGAGAGTATGAAAACTTTTGGTAAAAATTACTTTGAACCTATAGTAAAACAATATACTCGAAATAATATCAACCTTTTCTCAGTTTTTCAATTTGAAGTTATTTTTGTAAAAAATGTGTGTGCTGATGTGGGCCGGAGAGCGTATACCGCATTGGCCAAGTGAAAATTTTTGCTAAGTTACAAGCTAAGAACCAACTCCACGTTGTGCATAACATCCCCTGCAACAATGGTGGTACGAGTAATCGAAGAGTCAGTAATATGTAGCTTTTCTTTAATCTCTCCTGGACACTCTTCGTCGTCTTCGGGCAGCATATAATTGTAAAATCCACAATTTGTATCCATAGTTCCAATGTTCTCGTTTTGATATTGGTTTACGAATTTCTTACAGAAAATGATGCTAAAATTTGTTTTATTAAATTTATTATTTATAAGTTTGAATTTTTATAAGTTTGAATTTTCGGAGAAAATCTCTTTTCATTGTAAGGCAAAAAGTGAATAGAATTCATGAATTGTCTTGTCTATACACCATGACTCAAATTTATAATTTTGACTATAAATTGATGAAAAAGCAAATTGTATATTTCAGCAATATTATAGGATGACTACTCTAAAAAAACTTTTGTGTAGCTTATGTTTAATGAAATTCTTAAATTCTCAAACGCTCTTGATCTCTTCACTAGCATTCAACTGGTCATGAGCAGCTATCGAAAATTCTGGGTATTTCTTGTTCAACTATTACGATTACTGCGCAGACAAGAGGTTGTGAATAAATTTGCATATTAAAAGATTGAATTACACGAGAACGGTTGGTTCTGATTTCTGTCGATTTTTACTCAGAATTTCACGCTGAACACGAATCTCGAACATTTTGACTCAAAGTACAAAAGCAATTGCAGGGGGTAGGGGTATCATGAAAGGGAAAGAATTTATTGTTTGATCAAAAAAATCGAAATATCGATTTAAATTAAATAAAGGGTAACACAAAAAACTGCACCATTTTTCGAAATTTAGTTTCACAACGTTTTTATAGGTAATTTTTTG
Organism: Ditylenchus dipsaci; assembly: GCA_004194705.1. Classification (NCBI taxonomy): domain Eukaryota; kingdom Metazoa; phylum Nematoda; class Chromadorea; order Rhabditida; family Anguinidae; genus Ditylenchus; species Ditylenchus dipsaci. Next base: position 100,454 of record SADC01000268.1, read on the forward strand.
ATGAGCGATATTCTAACAACGCGTCATTTTTCAGACATGAATTTTTTTTTTGGCGCGCTATCGTTTGCCATGTTTTGATTTAGAAAAGTCTGAAAAATAGGAAAACAACTATGGGTCCAGACAGTTAACAGGGGGAGGGGGTTAACCAAGGCATTAATGCTGCAGTTTAACAAATACCACACCGATTTTATTTTCGAGTTTTTAGCAATGAAGTTAGTGTTGAAGCATATTTTGATATGATGTCATATTTTCGGATAAAACTTAAAATAAAATAGATATGGTATTTTCAGGTTTTGGGATTGCAGCAATAATGCCTTGGTCCCACCTGTCTAACTGTTTGCTCTAATAGGGTCATTTTCCTATTTTTCAAACTTTTCCAAATCAAAACAAGGCAAACGATAGCGCATCAGAAAGAAGAGATTCAGAGCTGGAAGATGACGTGTTGTTAGAACATCGCTCATCAAAAATTGCCTATAAAAGGGATGTTAAACAAAATTTCGAAAAATGGTGCAGTTTTTTTGTGTTACCCTGTATTTAATTTAAATCGATATTTTGATTTTTTTGATCAAACAATAAATTATTTCCCTTTCATGATACCCCTATTTAGGATTTCAAGAAAGTTATAGTTTTGGAACATACTGAAATACTGGAGAGTTGTCGGTTCCTAAACACTTTCAAAAACGTAGCGAAGATTCGGCCAACCGGCATATAAGGGTAATAATTGTGTGCAGCTTTACCCTTGCTTGGCCAGTAATTTTTTACAAAAACCGGGTTGCACATGCCTGGTTTTTCACTATAATAAAATTTTTATATGTGATCTTATTATTCAAACTTTTCAATATAAAAAATAAGTTATATTTATATTCTGTTGTCTGCAATTTGTGTACCAAAATGACTGGAGATTATACAAATGAAAACCACAAGCAATTTTTAAGGCATATTTTTCTCTCGCATAATGTGTGGTTGTAATTTTGTGTCACATTTATTAAACCATTAAAGCTTACTCTTCATCACAAACTGAATTTTCATTACACATATTTCATAGTTATTCTCAACAGTCCAGACATCATACTTTGTCTCTTGTTGCAAATCGAGCACCAACCTTAAAATATTTTTAAAGTACATGGGTGCTTTATTTAATCAATATTTTGTTCAGTTGCAAACAATTGTTATACATATTAATTGAGCTCAAGAATACAGTCGCCATTTTAATTCAAAGAGAAAGTTTTCAGAAAAATTAATTAAAGGACCACCACCATTGATAACAATACCAATTTCGAGATTTCAAACTGCGGGGACAACTTTGTTGCTACGAAATTATTTTTCGAATTTTTTTTGGTTTGCATAAAAAATTTGTTCAAAATTTAATACGTTGCTTGACAATGCCATATCGGAAGACTCAAGACGCAAATACAGTGAGTAGGCTGTCTGTAGGTGCTAAAGCAGACTACTCACTAAGAATTCTCGACGCTACTGTCATACATACGTCCAAAGCATAAGGGCTAAGCCTAATTTCCAAGCCTGAAAATTATTGGAGGAGGGGGGGGGTATATTACAGTAGCGCCGAATTCTCTCTTTTTATCTTTTTCCCTAAAATTATGTAGTTGACGCATTTTTTTTCGTTTCCAGTGGCTTCTGCAGTTGTCAACGCCATGTGGTTGAGGTTCATGCCTACCAAATGAGCTAATGACTAAGTAAATATCATTCCGGAAATTCAGACAAAATTATTAGAATACACCTAAGAATCCTAACTCAAATTCAGTCAATTGCCAAAAATCGGAAAATAGGTTGTGGTGTTCTGTTTTGAAATTTTTTATACTTCTATGAAAGGTTTTTTCTTTTTTGTGACATCATACGTGTTTTTGTGCACAATTTCAACCATCAAAACGATTACAGTGTGTCAAACTGGCGAAAATAGGTAAAAATAGGTATTCGTGGCAAGACCCTAAATTTCAAAAATACAGTCGACCCTCGATTTAACGGCGCCCCTAGGGACCGGTTCGGGGTGCCGTTAAATCGAGGTGCCGTTAATCGAGGGTTCACTTTGACTAAATCTTATCAATGCTGACCAAATCGGTCTATTTTTGGGTGCCGTTAAATCGAGGGCCGTTAAATCGAGGGTTGACTGTATAAGAGTTGGGTAAAAGAATAATAAGCAAATATTACTTTTTTTGATGTTTTTACACCAATTTTTTGTTGTATTTTAGCAAATTTAAGCGTAAAAGAAAGCTGAGATTCGGCGCTACAACGGAAAAGTAAAATTGGTGTTGCTACATGGAATTTCAAAGTTTTGACACACAAAATAACATTGGTTAATTTTACCTCTTTTCACAGCTTTTCGTTTTCATTGTAAAAATTTTGGTTTTCGATTATTTTAAAATTAAATCCAACAACTATGTAAAACAAGCTCTGGGCTATCCGATGCAATTTAAAACGAGACTGGGTCATAACAAATTAAAAATTTCACGCGGGGCAAAGTTTTTACTGATTTTTGTGCTAGGAAAATGACCCCAGTTTTACAACTGCCTTTTCACACATGTTTCAAATTTTCACCATTCTTAGTTTCTGGCTTAAAAGAAAGCAGAAACTTGAAGCTTTCTTTTGAGCCCAAAATTACTGATAATGGAAATGCAAAACACGAGTAATAAGGCAGTTCTATAACTGGGGTCATTTTCCGAGCACAAGAATCAGTAAAAATTTCGTCCCGCGCGGAATTTCCAATTTTGTTATGATCCAGTCAGCCAGCCCAGAGCTCCTTCTACAAAAGTTGTTGGATTTAATTTTAATATAAGCAAAAATAATAAAACATTTCACAATAAAAACTAAAAGCTGTGAAAAGAGGTAAATTTAACCCATGTTATTTTGTGTGTTAAAATTCCATGTAGCAACACCAATTTCACTTTTCAGTTTGTAGCGCTGAATCTTCGCTTTATTTTAAGCCTAAATTTGCTGTAATACCACAAGAATCTTAGTGTGAAAACAAGCAGTTAGAAAAGTTTAGAACATTTAGTCTTTTTTTGCTTAGGCTTATATATTTTAAATTTTGGTTACTGCCACGAAAACTCTCATTTCCGATTTTTGGCAATTTGACACACCGTGCTCAAGTTTTCTTGATAAATTGCTGTGTAAATCGACTCAAAATGTATTTATATAATTTATTGAAAAAACTTTTCGACGTAAAATGTTGTACCTGCTAGGAAAATTCATAATTCTGATTCTGAATCCATATTAGCAGGGTCGATTCGCACGTGAGACTGATCGAAAATTTAAAAATAACTAGATTTTTGAAGTTGCACTCAAGATAAAAATTATTAAAGTATTTTATTTGACAAGATTTTTTTGCGAAATTAAAAGTTTATTGTCTCAAGCACTCTCACTATAGTAACAAACTTCGCGCGACAAAAGTGGTGGCAAGTTTTTGTAACCCTGAATGGAACTATGAAAATATTTTGCAACCAAACAAAATATTGAAAAAAAACCTGCTGCTGAATATTCGCCTTAGATGAGATAAAACTTACTCGTCAGATTTTCTAAAAATGAGAAATAAGTATAAAATCGGAAAGGAGAAAGATGTGTCATTTTCAATTGTGCCACTTCAAGTTGTGCTGTTTAATTTGCGCAAATTCAGTTTGTGCCCCTTCAGTTTGTGTCTATTTTGTTTGTGACTTTTCCAAATTGTGCCAATTCAAAAATTGCCAATACATTCATAAAATGTATTCGGCACTATTTGAATTAGCACAATTTGGAAAGAGAACTAATTGAATTTGTTCAAACTGAAAAGGCACAAATTGGAATGACACAATTCAAAATAGTACATATTTCACCATCCATACAAATCTTATAAAATAGTCCTGAATTCAAAAAGTTTTTCTTCAGGCTCCTCTCATACTCCCGCGCAACACGAGTTGCGCAACAAAATTTCATAGGGTTCTACAGGAACAATTTTTATTTTCGGTCGCAGACATCTTATACTCAAAATGACGGCTAGAATCTAGCAAACATTTTGGTAATAAAAAATTTTCAATCTGATATAAAAATGTTTTAGGAATAATCACAAGTATGTGGCAAATTGGCGTGTTGCGTCACTTTCTTGCGCAACACGCCGATTTGCCACATACTTGTGATTATTCCTAAAACATTTTTATATCAGATTGAAAATTTTTTATTACCAAAATGTTTGCTAGATTCTAGCCGTCATTTTGAGTATAAGATGTCTGAGACCGAAAATAAAAATTGTTCCTATAGTACCCTATGAAATTTTGTTGCGCGACTCGTGTTGCGCGGAGTATGAGAGGAGCCTTAGAATGAGTTAATTTTTTTTAGAATTGATACTATAAAATCATATCAAAATATAATTTGGATATTTTTCCAGTTTCCAGCAGTTTTTTTTCCAGAATAAAAAGGCAAAAAAGTGAAAATGAGAATTTCAAGTATCAGAATAAGAATAAAAAAAATATTTCATCAAATTTATATTAAAATTTTTTGCTGAAATTTATTATACTGTAAGAAAAGGTGTTTTGCGAAAAGAGCGTCTTAAAGGAATGAGTTAATAAAATGTTAGCTTTCGCCGTTACAGTAACACCTTTCACACTGTTCACGACCTTTATACAAAATACTACTTTCACACAAATACACGAAAGAACAGTGTCACACAGAAAACTTTCAGTCACGCAGATTACTATAGGCCACACAGGAGACTCATTGCAGTTTGTAAGGAGAGAAATTTTTGGAACAGATCGCTAGGTGCTGCACCGAAAGAATCTGACCCGTCATCTTCGAAATCAGTTAAGCTTTGTTCTCTTTAACTTAAAAGAAAGAATCTAACTAATAATATGGAAGTCAAGCCGGGTGAAGTGTCGTGCTCAAGATTGAAATCGGAAAAATTTGGGGTCGACCTCGAGATTTTCGGTGAAAATTCAAAATCTAAAGAGCGGATCAGTAGAGCTCGTGGGAGTTAAGAAAATGCAATAAACAGCTTTGTTAAAATTTTTCTCTGAGCTGAGACACAGGTCCTCGAAGTTGGGGGTGTGGGTTTAATAGAGAGTGTGGAACTAATAGAGAGAATACGGTAGCCAGTTTCTCAGTTAACACTTTTATTTTTTTCAGAGCGAAATATCAGAATAAGGCATAAAATCAGGTGTTTTCATCAAATTTAAATCAAAAATGTTTTCAAAATACTTACTCACAAGTTTCAGATTGGCCAAAGATCATGTTTCTGTAAATCTCGTTATTTGGAAAAGGTGGTCGCACTAATTGAGCATTGATATTAGCAACCAAAAATAATTGCAAAAAAGTTTCAAGAGTTCCATCTTTTAACTGAAAAAGATAAAAGTAAAAATAGGAAAACAAATAAAAAAATCTTTTATTATTTATTAAAAATGACTAGTACAGCTTAGAATCTGACAAAATAGTTAACGACGGATTATGAACTTTGATAGTAAAATTTCTCATTTAAAATTACTGCCACCCCCACTGCCTGCTCTGATCGAAAACGGATATATTAGATTGTGATGACTAATTATACAGTTTAGTAACTGTCCTAAATAGTTGATGATGACTTATTGATTTTAAGAATAATATTTCCCAACCAAAACTACAACCACCCTCACTGCCTGCTCTGATCAAAAACGGATGTATTAGCTTGGGATGATTAGTAGCACAGTTTAGTAACTGTGCAAAGTAGTTGATGATTAATTGTGAATTTTCCTAGTTAAATTTCGCAGCCAAAACTACAACCACCCTCACTGCCTGCTCTGATCAAAAACGGATGATTAGCTTGGGATTATTAGTAGCACAGTTTAGTAACTGTCCAAAATAGTTGATGATGACTTATTGATTTTAAGATAATATTTCCCAACCAAAACCACAACCACCCTTACGCGCACTCACTTACCTTAGACATGATTCCGAGCAAGACTTTTGATCATAAAATGTATATAGAGTGTTTTTGCTAAGCTCCAGTCAGGAAAAAAGTAGAAAACCACATAACCACCACATTTTGACTATCCACGTACCCTCATGGCTTGAGTTACCTCGGTCCCCCGAGGTAAAAAGTCAAAATTTTGTTGAAATTTTTTTTCAAAATGCTTGGCTGGGCGCTTTAAAAACCTTTTCTGCACGTTTCCGAAGCTGAAGCGTCGAAAAACACGATTTTATGCGTTTTCGAGCTAGGCGGTATACTGTACTCCTACCCTTTCCTAACCAAACCAAAACCACCCACACTGCCTGGTTTAATGAAAAACGGATTTTTCAGCTTGAGATTACTAGTCACGGCCATAATTTCACGCTCGTTAAAAAGTGAAAAAGCGCCGGCACTTTTCATTCACGCCGCCGGCTGCAGCACCATGTCATTAGAACTTTTGCCGCCGTCGCCGGCGCTTATCAGATGTCTTTTTTTGCCGGTGGCGCACCGGCGCTGGTGTAGCGGCGGCGCGGGTGAAATTTTGGTGAAATTTGAATTTGTTATTAAACATGATATAATTCACATTAAAACAATATTTTTTTCACAACTAATAACTTTCGTATAGTACTGAAAAAAGTCTCGTGCCTTTTGTTAACTTCTTAAACTATACACTTTTTTCATTTTTCGAAGCGCCGGCGCCCCAAAAAATTATCGCCGCCGGTGCCGCCCTGCTTCATTTTTTTCGCCGCCGGCGCTGTAGCTTGCGTCGATTTCACCCGGCGGCGCGTGGCATGCAAATATAGTCACGGCCTGTTAGAATTTTATAGCATTAGAGAACTTTCGTGACAAGACCGATTCCCGAAAAGTTATTGATTTCTTCTCCCTTTTCTTTTCTGGTCGCAAAATTTTCTTATCACCGCAAACATGGAGTATTTGGTCTCAAAAATTTTTTTTTCCCAACTTTTGAATGAATAAAAATATGCAATAGCAAAAGTAATAATAGCGCTAGATTTATTGATTCACAATGCCAATAATATTTTTGGAAAAACGACGAGCACTCTTCTCGAGTTCGTAACTTTTTTTACCTATATTTATTTCGATTTTTTCTATGTTCAAATAAAAATGTCTTTCGTGTCTTTCCTACTCGCAGGTATTACATAAATTTGACCTATTCACAGTTTTTCCGAGCTAGTGTAGTTTGTTTCGGGGTTTAAAGCATATGGAGACCAGAAAGTCAGCCTATGCTGATTAATTTTTTGACCAAGATCACTAAAAAAAATACATTTTCAAAAGCGAAATTTTCCTCTTTATCTATATTTGGCTAGATTCGGTCAAAATTACTATTGCTTTCTGAAATATGACAATTTTCAGTGACCATCCTAAATTTAGACCACTGGGTTTCTAATGATCGTATTACAGCTTTTCGGAAACATTTTAAGCATATCTTAGCTCGAGAAAAGTAGACCCTTGTATTATAGTTCGTTTTGTAAGCTATTTTGTTAACGAATAAAAAAGGTAAATCGTACCAAAAATAAGTAGGAAAAACTTGAATTGCGCCAAAAATGTTCGAAAAGTACCTGAAAATCTTGGCGTTCTGTTGTGTTTAAACTGCCATGATAATCAAATTTTGACGGGCCGTGTAGTAGCACAGTTAATTACATCCGTCAATTTTCGGAAAAATTGGGGCACCGGCGATGACGCTGGCGCCGGCGCTCGATGCTATTTTCGAAATTGTGTGATCTGGCGCCAAAAAGGCGTGGCGCAACTATTTTGAAGACCGGTGCCCGGTGGTGCGCCCAGGCGCCGACTTTTTTAGCCCCACAAGTATGGTTAAGTAACGGTGCAAAATAGTAAATGATTTATTGTGAAATTCGATAGCTAAAAATCTTAACCAAAACTACAACCACGCCTACTGCCTGGTCTAATCAAAAACGGATATATTAGGTTGGGATGACTAGTTGCACAGTTTAGTATCGTCAAAAAAATTTTTTATAAGAATTTACATTTCTCAAGATTGTTGTTGAAACTCAAACAATCAACAAAACATTATTTAAAATTTCGTAAAACACACCGTGGCTAGTGCCACTTCCTCCCCTTTAGCGTAATAATTATTGAAGGGCACCCAAATCCACAATTTTTTTGAAATTGGAGTGTCACAACATCAATTTAAAATTAGTAGAACAGAAATTTTATCCAAAACAAATTCCAATCCGATGTTTTATCTGTAAAATATGAAGAATTTCAACATAAAAGCAACATAACTAAAAAAATAGAAGTAAGTTTTTGCGTAAAATGATTTTTAGAGTCTTTGTTGGTCGGCACTTTACTTTCCTCACACACTTTTTCGTAGCCAGATGTTGCATCTTCATCCAGCCTCTTCTTTTTCTGTTCATTGGTTAAACTGCTGCTTTCCAGACATACTATATATTCTTTATAATATCTTAAAATGAATAGGTTGAAAATAAGTTTATGAAAAGTGCAAAATCTTTTTCTAGACAGCCAGCAGGAGAACACTATACAGTCTAGTCTCGATTTAAGATAGCCCCGATACAAGATACACCTCGATATAAGATACACATGGGTCCGTCCCAAGTTGAAAAAACTCCTTAAATTAGTCTCTATATAAGATACACGATATCTTATATCGTCTTGATCACACCTTGATACAAGATACATTTGGTCCGGTCCCGAGGGTATACCTTATATCGAGACTGGACTGAATTGACTAAATCAAAAAGGACCGAATTTTAAATTACATTTTAGATTTCAAGTTCAAGCCAGAATCAAACTTAGCAAAAATTCGAAATTGATAAAGATGGCATTAAATTATGCCTACCGTATTTTCTCTATTAAGTCCCCCCTCTTGAATAACTCCCCCCATTTTGACCCCATATCTCAGTCTAAGGAAAAAAATTTGCAAATCTGTTTTTTGCGTTTTTTTTAATCACCACGATCTAAGTTGATTCCACTTTTCAGATTTTGGTCAGGCACCGAAAAATTTCAAAATCGAAATATTTTTTCCGATTTTTAGGGTTGAAAAATAACTCCCCAGGGAGACTTACTACAGAAAATACGGTATTTAAACTTCTAATGTATACAGAGATGGATATAAATTCTGTAGGTCTACGCGTGCTGAGTTCATTTTAGCAAAAAAATTGTTTCCTAAGAGAGTATGAAAAGTCTGATCGTGCTGATATTACTGTTGATATTTTTCGAAAAGACCTTGGACCTTTTCTAGCAGCCTCTTTGGTGTCAAATATATGTCGGGAGACATTCTAGATATACTATTTTTCTTTTCTCTTTTAAATGACATATTAAACTCAGTTTTTTCAATTTTTATGGATTTTGACCATTTTTGAACGATTTATTTTCTTCAAAAGATCATATGTTAACACCCTGATTTTGAAAATTTATTCGGTAACACTGGTTTTGTAGCTTTCGAGCTGCGTTATAACATCATGATGAAATGTTTTCGTAATGCTTTAAATTTAATGTGAAATTTAATCGCTAAAAGTGGTGAAAGCGCATGTCAACTTCTTGAAATTACTTCACAAGTGTTTGGAGCTGAATGTTGACTTATGCAATATATTGAAGCTAATTTCAATACGCTTTTTGTAAAAAGAGGTCAAGGGCTACAAAATAATATTTCTAGAAATTTCCCTCAACATATGTTTGAGAACAAAGAACATGCTAGAAAATCTCCCAAGGCTTTTGAACACCCATTAATTGTAGAAGTAGTAACTAATGGACTTACTTGCATCGGTGCTTGGCCTCAGCTTTGTTTGCTTGTTTTATGGGCATTGGAAATCCGAATATCTAAATTTTTTACACTGTAAAAAGTTAGATATTTCGTGACATTGGTTCCTCATTTGTTTCAAAAATCCTTAAACATCTTTAAATTTAATTTATTGTTCCAGCTGATTTTTCAATCGAGATAAAGGTTTTTCATCGTTTTTTATTTGAGTGTTTAATGTAAACCAATATTGATTATTTGATAAATATAAAATATTTGTTTGAAAAATTTACGATGGTTCTTTTTTCTTCACAAATAAATCTTGATGGGTCAGCAGTTGCTATAGTTCTAGGGGTTGCAGTGGTTGGATTATCAAAAATGTTCAATGTAGTGCTAGGTAGAGTAGTAGTTGGCTCAGTTAGACTGACGGTAGTACCATTAGTCTTGGTACCATCGGTGGTGATACCATCAATGTCGGTACCATTAGTCTTAGTACTATCGGTGTGATACCGTCAGTGGTGGTACCATTAGCGCTGGTAACAATAGTAATGGTACCATTAGTGGTGCTGCTGGGAAGCTTTGTACCATTTGTGGTGGTACTATCAGTGATGGTTCCAATAGTGGTGCTACTTGGAAGCTTTGTATTATTTGTGGTCATAGGAATACTAGTAAAAATGAAGGGCAGAGAGCTTGTGGTATTAGAGCTCTCAGTCAATAGCCCAGAAGCAATTACAAACACAAACAATTGCATTGAAAACACGGTTTTCAACATTGGTGAACAATAAACACTAATAATTAAATATTGCTTTTAATAAAGGGCCAACTTGTTAGCAGCTATTCAATAGCTGCGGCTCACAATAGTGACTATTATTTAGAAAGCTGAAATATGATTCTTCTCATAGTCTTTGTTTTGGATGATTAGATGATGGTTGTTTTAGTTTTTTTTAAATAGGCAAAATATCTTCTCAATCACTTGCTTCAACAGTATGCAAAAAAAATTAAATGATACAGGGAGTATTGAAAACTGCAGTACCTATCAAAATAAATTTTAATATTTAAAATGTTTTTTTTGAGGTTTTTGAGTTTCTCAGTAAATTTACAATCGCTAAATTTACCAGTTGATTCACTGTAAATCGGACCTTATTTACTAAGGACTTGACCAATCAGTCTTTGTTGAAACAAGAAATTTCACGAATTTTTTGTTGTTTGCATATTGCTTTATTATTTACAGTTGGATTATTGTCTATTTTATTGTCGGCAATAGCAAAAAAAAATATTCTATACATTGAAAGAGGATAATAAAAGTTTATTGTAAATATCCTTGGACGATACAGTACTAACAGTGCAAAATTTTTATTAATAAACATTTTCTCTTAAAATTGCCAAAAGACCCTATGCTAAAAAAGGCAACAAACAACAAATAGCAACAGAAAAATTTTTATTTGAAAACTATAAATTTTTCTAAACTTTTTCAACTCTAAATTGACTTCTTGTAAGACATTTAATAAGAGTAAGTCAATTTAGATACAGTCAATTCTCGATTAAACAAACCCTCTAGGGACCGATCAAAATGTTCGTTGAATCGAAGGTTTCGTGAAATCAAGGGTTCGTTAAATCCAAGTTCTGTCAACCAAATTTTGTATAAATTTTCGTTTAATCAAGACTTGACTGTATTTTCCTTTAATTCATTGTTTTCGGCTGCATCTGCAGGGGAAGAGCTACTTTTAAGAGACCAAAACATGGTAAAACCGGTGAAGAGTCAAAATTTAAAAGTGTCTAAAAATCATTTTTTTATTGAGCAGAACTCAAAAATAAAGTCTTCTATGAACTCCTGAGGCTATTTTAGGTCGATATAGGGTGTTTGGAAACACTTTTGAAAAAAGTTAATTTTGGGGGGGGGGGGGGGTATCTGTAAGTAGCGCCCATAATTTTGAAAATTTTCAAAATTGGTTGAATTAATTTTGTCCTGGCAAGACAATTTTTTCTTTTTTGTCAGCTTTTTTGTCAATGTTTAAAACGTATCATTGTTGTGTCCCGTTATTATTTCGTTGCGTAAAATATATTGTTTTAGTAAAATGGCAAGGCTCAAATTTTTTTTCGCCGTCAAATCGTAAAAATGTGTTTTTATGTCAAAAAGTTTTTAATTTAGAACGCTGAAATCCAGGGTTGCACTTTGTATGATAATTTTGAAAAAAATATTAAAAAAGTTGAAAGTTGAAAAAAGAGAAAAAAACTTCATGATTTGACGGGGTAAATAAATGAATTGAGGAGTGAATAAATAACTTGACGGATGAAATTACTTACAGCCAAATGGAAACTCCTAACTAGCGGCGCGCAAACGCATCTCCGGCTATTTTAGTGTTAACCAATAATATTGGCTTGAATAGAATCTTTATTTAATGAAATATTGATGAAATTGCGATACATCATAAATCTCATAGAATTTAACTTGAAGAAGCTCGATATAACATAATCTCGCTATAACATAATTTTTTGGCGTCCCTGAATTATTTTATGAAGACTAACATCAATTTTCCTGAAAAAGTTGATAGGCCAAGAATCTACCTATGCAATTTTTTTAAAGGACCATGAAACTTGATAACACAGCGATTTGGAAATTTAAAATTGGCGCGGGACCAACCTAATTTTGTCAATAATGCTATCGAAATGTTTTTAGTTTGCATGTAAAATTTTTTTCGGCTAAAGTCTAGTATACACCCTTCACTCAAGTCTAGTATACACCCTTCAGTCAAATTAGCTTGGGGGACCAAGGCAAATTTTTTTAAATTAAAAATTTAAAAAAAAATTGCTTTGGTCCCTCAAGCTAATTTGACTGAAGGGTGTATACTAGACTTGAGTGAAGGGTGTATACTAGAACTGCTCCTTTTTTTTTCAAAATATAGAACCGTTTACTAGTAGAGCCCAACGTTGCTCGACATTGCCAGATCGGACGACTTATCCTACTTTCACTGAGCCATAACTATTTACATTAGTCCGTGCTAAAAGTTCACTCAAAAATGGAAAACAAATTTTCAATGCAAACAAAAAACTAATTCAAAAACATTATGGACAAAATCAGGGTGGTCCCGCGCGAATTCGAATTCCTCAAATTGCTGTGCTTATCAAGTTTCATAGTTCTTTAAGTACCCACGTTTTTCGCGTCACCCTGTAGCTTACATACAAGATAATTAAAATAAAAACTGGTTTTTTCTGACCATAGGAAATAGTGATTCATACAATGAAAGCTGGTATGAACAACCAAATTCTAAACAATTTCAGCTATCTTTAATATGGTTACTAATAAAACAGCATTCACTAATTACTTCTGTCTGTTTTGTGGCTAAAGTCGAGTATTAACTATTGGTCCCAACTTGTAGGTAAAACATATTTACCGTATTCTCTCTATTAGTTCCACATGTGGGTTTATTTTTCAATCGTCCGAAAATCGGAAAATTTGGGGTCGATCTCGAGATTTTTGGTGAAAATTCAAAATCCAAAGAGCGGAACCAGTAGAGCTGGTGGGAGTTAAGAAAATGCAATAAACAGCTTGTTAAATTTTTTCTCTGAGCTGAGATACAGGTCCTCGAAGTTGGGGGTGTGGGTTTAATAGAGAGTGTGGAACTAATAGAGAGAATACGGTAATACTATGAAAAAAAAGCTTAGCTCTATATAAGTTATGGAGTTTTTGAAAAGTTCAAGCCTTAAGAAGCTGGTTTTGTAATTTTGAGCCAATAGGGGATAGTGAGTTTCTGGGGTATGAGTTTTTTCCGCCAAGCTTGTAACGTTTTTCATCCTGAATAATTTTAAATTACAAACATGGGGTCTGTTCTTTGTCCAAAAAAAGTTGAATAGCAACAAAAGTTGGCATACAATAACAAATGCCCGAAATAGACTGTTTTTTTTTCAATCCCATTTTTACTGTCATTTAAAATTTTTGATCCAATCAAATTAATTGTCGTTAGATGGCCTATAAAAAGAATTTCTAATAACATGTAAGTTGCATGTGAGTCATGCAAAATTTCTGAGAAGTGGAGATTTTTATTAAAAAAAAGTGTCATTTTTAGAAGTGTTTTCTGATAAAAATAGCCAGAATATCAGAATTGAGCAGCGATGACAGCAAAGGTGCTCACATATTCTGAAAGAGCGACTAAAATGCTACATTCCTGTGGAAAAAATTGAACTGCTCGTATTGGAATTTAGAAAGTTATTATTTATTCAAAGTATTGACACACACAATATGCTTATCACTCGTTGACGTAAAACGTTTTTCAGCCAGGCAAGTTCACAATTCTGACACCGAAATCGTGTTCAGCATTGGTTAATTTTAAGTACTTATCAGATTTCTAATTCCGCTCGAGAACCAAAAAAACTGGAACAGCAACTTTTTCTCTTTTAATTTAACTTAAAATGTTATTGTCTCGAGCGACACTTGAAATCCGATTAGTATTTTGAGGCTTGAAGAGCAGCTTCAACTCATATCAACCATGCTGAACACGATTCTGGTGTCAGAATTAAAAACTTGGCTAGCGAGAGAGAAGTTTCACGTCCACCAGAGATAAGCAGATTGTGTGTGTCAACACTTTGGATCAAAAATAACTTTCGAAATGCCAATATGAACAGTGAATTTTTTTCTACAGGGATGTAGCATTTCAGTTGATCTTTCAGAATATGTAAAACTGATTTTCTGTAATTTCGGACCTGTTCCTTATTGCTTTTGTTAGCGAAATTGTAGCACATGTTGTTTTAGGTAGGTTGATGCGTGATAGTTATATAAAAAATGACCTTGTTGACGAGAAACGCGCCTATTTAAAAAAATCCATTGTGAAATTTTAAAATAATGGACTTTTGATTAATTCTGAGTTGTTCTATGTTACTAGCTTCGGCAATTACATCGTATTATAGCATGTTTGAATCGTGAGATTGAGAAAAATCTTCTGCTGATAATTGTTTTGGCAGAAAAAATCAAAAATTGCTCTATCCGATGCATAATTGCTAGCGCTTTCAAATTAAAAAAGAAAATTTAAGTGAGCCTTCTTATCTTTCATGAAAGTCGGTTTTTTGGGTTCAAAATCGTATTAAAAAAACTACATTTTTTCATTTAGCCACGTAATTTTAAAAATTTAGTGAACATACAGATTTTTTCTTTCTAGAATAAAAGCGCATGTAATTTTGCACCGAGCAGTATATTACGTGTACATTGAAGGGATAAAATAACTGACATGCACTTGAATGAAATAAGCACTGCAGTTTGTGCAGTCGGTGAAATTTTCGACAACTCAATTTTTGAAAGCCTGCGTTCTCCAGTGATACCACCTTCGCAAAAAAATATGGTTTTCGTGTAAAATGAAAAGGCGCATCTGATAAATTCTTTCAATAAATTGAATATTTCAATCTCATTCTTTAGAGTTCTTTCATTCTCTCAAAGTTTTGAATTTTTTCTACCAAAACAATTATGAACAGAAAATTCAGATCAATCTCACGATCAAAACAAGCCATCACACTGTTAAGAGAGCAGATATACATAGGCCCTCAGGACAAAAATGGAAGAGGTGGCGATGTAGTGTGTGGTAGCTAGAGCTCCTGTCGATATGATATATTGTATCGTTATATCTTATCGATCGTACTAAAATATGGCTTAAATATCGTATCGTTATATCGATTGCTGGGAACATTATCATATTGTTCACACGAAAAATATCGTACACCCGTTTTTCAAATTCGCCAACCTTTTTTTTTTGAAAAATTGCGCTTGTGGCGCTTCAATGTCTAATTTTTTCGCTTAGCCTTTTTTCACAATTTTAAATTTCAGAATAAACCTAATTTTGTAGTTTATTCTTAGAATGACGGTTTGTTTAGAAAAATATTCTCCAGCTTCAAAACAAACGAATTCTTTCTTCAGCAAACATGTTAATCTGTTCAGCAAAAAGCAAGGATTCGAAGCACAGCAGTCAGCAAAGTCATAATCGAAATTAAATCTAACAACAAGCTGAAGTGGGTCGACTTAGAAGAAAGTCCGTTGAATTTCTGGAAGGATTGTTTTTTTGACTTATAATTCAACTGCCTTCTCTTCATTGGAACAAAAAGACGTATCCAATCTTAATCAAGGTCACGCAGCGCTTTGTTCCGCTCCTGCAACAACCCAACCAAGTGAGCAGCCTTTTTTCGTGGCGAAGGATGTCTCAGGCTACAGAAGGTCAAGATTAAAGGCAGGAATTGCTGAAAATTCGATCTTGTTGAACAAAATCTGCCGTTGCTATATTTTAGTTATAGATTTTTCGACTGTGCTGTTTTTTAAATTGAACGATTGCTTTGAAAAAATATCGTAAAACATTGCGATATATGGTTGGTGAAAAAATATATTATCGTAGCATCCATCGGTCTAAAGTTTGACCAAAAATATCGTATCGTTATATCGGTAAAAAGAAAAGGCCGGTGCAAATCAGGCCAAACAGCTAAATCTGCAGGTTCGATTCCTGCCACTACCATTTTGTCTCTTCCTTTCTAAACTTATCTACATCATGTAATTGCCAAAGTCAATGACATAGAGCAACCCAGAACTAATAAAAAGTCAATATATTGAAAATTTTTATAATAGATTTTTCAAAGTAGCGCGTTTCTCGTCGACGAGGGCATTTTTTAAGGTAGATAAGAGTGTGTTCTTGACATCATATACTACAAAAATATTGTTGGCGATAAAAATCGGGCTGTAAAAATAGATTTTTAAGAAACGACTTAAAAAAATTACGGCCGTTTAAAAGTTCAAGGAATTTTTCGAATCACCCCGTTCAGTAATAAATTATTAAAGGACCATACTTGTTGATGCAAATGAGAATTTGACAAATTCAAATGCGCGCGGGACACTTCTCTTTCGTCTCTCACTGTGCTCTTTTGAGTCATTGGAAATAACTCCAAAGAGTAAAGTGCGAGACGAAAGAGAAGTGTCCCGCGCGCATTTGAATTTGCCAAATTTTCATTTGAATCAACAAGTATGGTCCCTTAACATGACAATTTTTTGGGATGGATCCACAGTTCTATCGTACCGAGGATATTATAATATTGATAAAAGCACACCTTTGTTTTGTCTTTTCTGCTTTTCATAAAAATTTTCAAAAATATCACATGTTTTCAATAAGCAATTTCCAGCTATGAAGTGCTCAAACATTATTTGTGTTTTCTTTGTAAGCACTATTTTGGCCGTTTACAAATGTGATAATGACAAAAGAAACCCAGAGGCAACTGCAAAGGTCATTGAAGCTGTGCAAACAACATGCGGCAAAGAGTCACAAAAGGTAAATCATACTAAGTACTTTTGTCGATGGCTGTACCGACACATTTTTTAACACTATAACGGCTGACTGCACTAAAGTGTGCGTCTTTTGCTAAATTTAATGCTGAACAAGATAGGCGAAAAAAAATTCCGATAAAATTGCAAATAAAAATACCCAAATTTTCACAAACACTTTGAACATTTCATGGTGCATTTTAAAGCTGAGATTTTGTGCTATATTTTTTGTATGTCTGCCGATCTTAACAGTTTCTAAAAAGAAAGTTTTGATTATAGAGAAAAACTTAGACGAAATTTTTCAACCTGACTTACAACATTCTCTCATGTAGAGCTTTTTGCGCAAGCTCTTCTTTAGCAAACGACTTTCACTTTTCGATAAAGCGAGAAAAATTGCACTGGCACTCGCACTGACACCCGTTCACAATGAAATTTCGATTTGCTACTGCTGACACTGGCGCTGACACTGACACTCAAAAAAGTCAAAAATTGAGTCGTTCACTCGAGATAGGAGTGAGCGCACGCAGTGTCAGCAGCTAAGTCATTTACTGCACCCTTCAAGGTTTCTATGTTTTTATTTATGTATTTATTGGTTATTTTCAGTTTCTTATGCCTCAAAATGACCCCAACCACCCTGAATCACCTTAAATCATGGTGAATTCACCTCAACCCTCCCAAACACTCAAAACAACTCTGGACACCTGAAATTGTCCCAAACACTTGAAACCACTTAAAACCACTTTGAAAACTTGCAACTGTCCCAAACCACCCAAAAGCACCTTGAATCACCCCGAACCACACTTAAGTATTCCGAATCACCTAACACCCCAACTACCGTAAATCACCTCAAAATTTTAAAAACTAATCATAAGCATACAAAATAACCCCGAACCATCATAAAAATGACCCCTAACAATAATCCCAGGCCACCTTTAAACCACACTAATCCATCTCAAACTATTATGAGCCTCACTGAAACGCAACTGGAGTAGGCAAAAAATCACCCTTGAACACCTGTTCTTTATTGCGACAGCATAAAATTACAATGAGCGGAACAATCCATACTACCAATACTACTATAGATAATACTAGAACAATACTAGGTCAAATCAAATTTCTAAACCTGCACTTTTATTTGGCCAGTTGACGCTTCCACACCAGAGTAGAACCGAAGGAGCTTCTCTCGCACTTCACGACCAGATGCACTCGTGTAAATTCTTCTTTCTTGAAGTGGTTCTAGTGGTTGCACTTGAGCCCGCCACAAGCCATCTGAATTGTCGCCATGATCTGCCAAGGCTAAGAACAAAAAAATTCAACTCAACACATAACTAATAATATTGGGTAGAAATATCTCCAGGGTCGTAGCAAGCACACTCAGACAGAAGGAAGTTATGAAGACTGAGAATGGAGAGCACAATTTTATCTGAATTTTCTACTGCAACTTCAAGCTCGTGAGAAAGACACCGCCACTTAGCAACCAAAATCCCGAAAAAGTTTTCAATGAGGCGCCGGGCTCGGCTCAGTCTAAAAACTTGGCTTACACATGCTGGCTTGAACAATAAAAGTTTTAGCATACGCACCTGTAGTTAAAAATCCTCTCTTCATCCGATAGATTCTTTCCGGGAAAAGGACGCATCATATGCTCTGACAGTGCAAACGCTCCATCACCGACCAAAAAGAAAGGTGATTTGATATTTGTGCCCGGCAACTCTTTTGGCTCTGGATAACCTAGATATCCACTTTGCTGAGCTCGCTTGTATGCGATCGATCAAAAATTCCTATGAAAAAGTAAAACAGCTTCAACTGAGCATCAAGAAAAGCAGGTGAACTGACTAACCCCCATCGCTATCTCGGCCATAACTTCCTACATCTGCATAAAGACATCGATACTTTCCATCGCAAACTGCCATAAGAACTGTCAAAAATGCTCCTTTGTAGTTGTAGTAGAGAGTCCCTGTTCGTGGCGGACATCGCATTTTGACATGTTTTCCATCGATCGCTCCTAAAAATGAAGATTCGAGAAAGGACGTTTTAATACAAGAAACTACCAAGGGTATTAGGAGAATTCCACTTATCCAAAAGACGTCTGCGACTGATTGCCACTCGTTACTGCTCCTAGGCGTTTGAAGATAATCTCCTGCTAATTTTTCGTGAATCACAGAGCATGTTTCTGCCACGATGATTGAAATAGTGCTGACACCCAGTCGAAATGCATAACTTAGACTTGTGTAGCTTTCTCCTGTGGCAAGAAAACGTAGTGTGACCATGAGGCGCTCTTCGGGCAAATCGGTTGGCGTATTGAGAATTTTCGAATGCTAAAGTTTACATTTGGCTATGACACACTAGCAAAACTACACAATTACCTTGGTCCCAGTTTGGATAAAAGCAAACTAAATGCTGCTAAGTCCATTCGAAAAAAATTCTCAAACTTTTCGGGATTTCTTTTCAGATCGGGCAAGAGTTTATGGAAGAAACCAAACTGAATCCTTTTCTCGTTGATTGATGAACCCACCACCGTCGAAGGCAAATTTTACGCTGCTTTTTTGGCGAACGATAAGCAGCAAAACGATAAGAAGTAGAGAATTCATCTGAAAAATGACCTAGAATATCATACATAGACCTCTATGTGAAGGTATTCTCATGAAGTAATGGTTCCTGATGCGAAAAAACTGCAAGTTTGAACTCAATTTTATTACGACAAATAACTCAGATAACTCAACAACATAAAAAAAACAACTAGTCAAAAGATCGAAGAAAATAGTCTTCTGATTGATCGCAGGCATCACCATTGCTCTTTGAGAATTCTCGGAGCATGTTTACGATCTCCAGCTTTCTGAACTCTTTGTAGAGGTCATCTACTCGCTGAGCGATCGTAGAGATTTTTGGCTGACTGAGATAATCTTCACTCAGTTTCGCAACGATCACTTCCAACGGATCGGGAATGCACTCTTGATAACCACGAGCTTTTGTCTTCTTGCTGCTCACTGGATAATGATCGTTCAGTTTGCGCTTCAGCTGTTTGGTCTTTGTAATTGGCGAAAGGTCTTAAAATTAATAAAGTATATTTTTTCTGAAGCAGTGGAAAAAAATTACCGAGATCCTCATTGACGTTTGTTGCAGAAATCTCGAACTGAAAGTGCTGCACGTTCTTTCTGTATGTCCTGCACAATAGCTAATTCAGTTAAAAACAACTTGATTTAATGACAATACCTTGTTCCTTAGCACTCTCATCCAGTTCAATTTCACCTGATATTCAATGTCACAGGAAGCGACTTTTTTCTTGTCGAATTCTGGAAGAGTTGAAATCTGGCGCCGGACGTGGGTCAAATACATTGTGCATGAACGAGTCCATCGCCACCCAGTGCGCCAATCAGTCACCATTGGAGAAATTTCATCTGATCCACTTCCACTAGCAGGCACCTTCTCTCGACGTAAACGATAACTCTTGCGAAGACTTTGCCACATGTTGCTAGCCGGCTAACAGCACCGGCTAAAATTCGTACATAATTTTTCTAAAATGTGCAGGCAGAAAATGTTTATCTTACAGCTGATTCCAGACTTTGGTGCAATTCTGCCACAGCTTAGTTTTCAGATTGTTATCACGATACTTTGCGTCCTGCTGGTTGTATAGGCACGGCTTTTCTCGAACAAGGTTGATCAATGCAGCTTCATGTTCAATTGCAGCTTGGCCAACTTTGCTTTCTTCTTCAACCCTCTTCTTTTCTTCACCGCTGGGCTCTGGCTTCACTTTCTTCGGCATCTTTGTTGTTGGAAGAGCTTAGAACGAATCAGATTGAGAGATTGCAGGGCTGAAAATTTGATAAGTTCAAATTGAAAAAGACCACAATGAAGCATAAACACGATCAAAAAACATGAAAAATAAATAAAATTTCGTAAAAAAGGTTTGTGAGCGCAGCTCTGCTAGAAGTGTCGCTGTCAGCGTCGGCAAGAGTGTCAGACTGAGTGTCCGACTCAGCGTGAAATTTCAGTGCTGACACTAAACTGCATTGTGAAAGGTGTCAGTGCCAGTGTCAGTCTCAGCACGAGTGTCAGACTGCTGACACTGATGCTGACACTGGCACTGGGACGCGCACGACCCCATTGTGAAAGCTACTTTAAGTAACAGTTCTAAAAAATATTTTCAATAACACTTCAACGGAATGCTCCCTTAACGCTAGAGAAACTCGTGATTCTGATAGACGATACAACGAATTCGTGTTCAGCGTGGTCGATTACTTAAAAATCCGCTCTCAAGTTCTGAGACTCGCTGTAAAATTTCAGATTCCGCACAAGACAACAATTATTCGAGTATCGAATATTTTCGAAGTTGAAATCTTTTTTGTCTTGAGCGGATCTGAAATTTTACAGCGAGTCTCAGAACTCAAGAAAAAATCTAAAAAAAAAATCGACGACGCTGATCACGAATCCGGTGTCAGAATCACGAGTTTCACTAGCTTTGAAGAAGCATTTCGTTGAAGTGTTCTTGAAAATATTTTTAGAACTGTTACTTAAAAGTTCAAGATTGCCTTTTTACCGTATTTTAAAACACTTTCTGGTGCAATTTTTCTCGCTTTATTGAAAGGTGAAGTCGTTTGTAAAAAAAGAACTTGCGCAGAAAGTTCTACAATGAGAGAATGTTGTAAGTCAGGTTGAAAAGTTTCGTCTAGTTTTCTCTATAATCAAAACTTTCTTTTTGAAACTGTTGAGATCGGGCAGACTACAAAAAGATAGCGCAGAATCTCAGCTTAAAATGTACTATAAAAATGTTCAAGTGATTGTGAAAATTTGGGTATTTTCATTAATTTTTAAAATGACTCATTTTTTTCGCTCTAGTTTTGAAAATTCTCCAAGTCTAATTTGCAAAAGCAATTTTTTCGGAAATTTTTTCGCCTATCTTGTTCAGCATCGAATTTGGCACAGGACGCACCTTTAGTACAGTCAGCCGTTCTAGGTTAAAGATTACCTAAAAATACGTCCTAAACTACTTTTTTCTACTTGATAAAATACAAATCAGTTTTTTAACATTTTCCGATTAAAAATTTATATTTTTTTTCAAAAATATTGAGTTGAAACTTATTAACACTTACCTTCCAAGCTCATTAACTGCCCTGCTTTTGTTTAGAATTCCTCGCTAAGCACGGTAGTAAAAAATTTTTTTGAGAAAAGTTGTTATTTCCGGGTCATCTGCTCTTCTGAACCAACCACGTTTAAAGGCGCATATTTTCGTAATTTGAATCATTGACTATTTGATTTTAACCTTAAAAATACATACCAGCCCGTTACACTGTTATTAAAGCGGGACCATCAATTTATTTCTCTCACGGTGTTTTGTGTGAGCGTTCTGCCTGATACGACCAAAGTTTTCCGCCTAATTTTAAAAGCAGAATAAGTCATAAATATCAGAATTGACAAAAACGAGTGAAAACAAGGACAATTTTTTGAAAAACTCCTGGTCCCCGCCTAATTGGCAGTGTGACGTGCTGGTATGCCCTTTAAAAGACATACTTGTTGATGACATGGATTTGGAAAATTCAAATGCGAGCGGGACACTTTTTTTTATTTCGAAATTTTTTTTAAAATATTTTATCGTGTAGTAACGTGAATGATCAAAAATAACAGAGCAGACGGTGGGGTCGAACCCAACGTCGACAATCACGACGGAGACGGTCAGTTCGCGCCACGATCTGTTCGCCCCGTTTTGAAAATGACCATTATGTCACAAAAAACAAACCCAAACTTATTTTTTAACTTTTTTGTAGTTCAGGGAACACGTTGAGTCCGTCCTAACATACGCTGGCCTACC
This sequence comes from Ditylenchus dipsaci, assembly GCA_004194705.1. NCBI lineage: Eukaryota > Metazoa > Nematoda > Chromadorea > Rhabditida > Anguinidae > Ditylenchus > Ditylenchus dipsaci. The sequence continues at coordinate 123,174 of SADC01000268.1, forward strand.
CTTGCCTAAGCCGTAAACAAAAACGGGCGAACTGACTGGGGCGAACTGATCATGGAGCGAACTGAGCGTACACCAATCACCACACAACGTCACTATACCACTGAGCAACTAACCCTTTTATACAGAATTCCGTTTTTATTTTCATTTACCGACAATAAATTATTTAAAAGTATTTTAGGAGTAAAAAAAGTGTCCCGCGCGTATTTGAATTTGCCATATTCTCATTGTCATCAACAAGTATGGTCCTTTAAAAGAAAGCGCAGGTTACAAAATTTCAAAAAGACATATTACTGAGAAGCTCACGGCAATCGAATGTAAAAATTTCGATCAGAGAAGTAATTGTTACATCTTTTAAAAACGTTGTTGACAACGTTAATATGCGAAATTACTGATGACCCGCAAATACTAATATTTAAAAAAAATAATTTTTTTTTCGTTTTTAACGAGAAATTCTAAGTCGAAAGCGGCAATTACTATGCTTGGGATGCGAACTGTTAAAAGTAGGTGATCTCTTTGTGCTACTTCAGGGTGATTTCTAGTGACTTAGGTAGGGCAGCGAATATCAGGGCAGGATCAAAAAGGTTTTCAAAGTTTAAACAAGTGAGAAAAACATGTTTAAGAGGTATGCTCACGCTGATAAGAGTGATGCCGGCAATTTTTTTTATTTCTAATCATTGACTCCTGTACAAAAATTTTCAACTTTTTTTCTAACAGAACCAGGCCTAGAATTTAATTTAGTGAATGATTTTGATACAACCAAATTAAAAAATCCGTATAGAAGCTCAATGATTACGAGAGAAGTTTGAATTCACGGACATCACCTCTTATTAGCGTGGACATTCACTTGACATACCGCCAACATACACTGGACTATCTCGCCTTATTCAAAGCCGAAATGTGATAAATCACTAAAAATGACCTTAGTAATTTTAAAAAGACCACTTGACTAGAGAAGGTCAAAATTTTTTGAGAAATTCTGAATTTAAAGAAATAAGCATCATGCAACTTCACATAGAACGTTGTTTTTGCTAAAAGAGAGATAGTTTCATAAAACAAGTAACAGTCACCTAGAATGTTGTGTGCATGTTTGTGATACAAAATTATTATTTTATAGCTGGGAAAGCTGATACATGAAAATCGTGTAACATTACGAAAACAAGAAGCTGTCTGTGAGTAAGTGAAAGAGTTCATTCTACTTTTGATCTTCAAATTGTGATAAACTGCAGATGCTTCGGTAATTATCGTGCCTGCCTTCAAAAAGAGGGTGTCATACCCAGACGAGTGAATCAAATCTATGGCTGATGCAGGATACTATGTAGATTACTGGTCTTATTATTGTGGTGTGCTGCAGCAACAAGCTGCATTGACTTTGCTGTCTACAGCTTGGCAGCTTCTATGCTTCTGTAAGTTTTTGGTCACCTAACATTTTTATCGTAATAGGAGGCGGAGCTTACTGCAGTTTAACCCTAAACCACGGCAGGGTTTTTGACATCATAATTTTTTTTTGTGTTTTTTTCTCAATAAGCTGCGAAACAATCACCGTTTTTGATATTATATGTCAATTTCTTTTTGTCTATGTATTCAGTTTTTAAAATTTTTTTACGCAAAAAAAGTAGTTTTTAAGGCATCTTAATAGATGAAGCGGAATTGATTATTTCGAGACAGAGCCGTGTTTGGCTGCTTGCGAGGCTCAACCCCTATATTTTTAACGCAGGAAAGTAGAGAATTATTTTAAGTGATGAAAATAGTGTTAAAAAGATGCAAAACAAATTAAAGTGCTTTGGTAGCGAAAAATGCATTTGATTGCCCACTACTTTTCATCTCGATAAAATCTTTTTTTTTAATTTATAGAAAAATTTCGAATCATAAAAAAGTACAGAACTTGCTGCAAAACAATAAATGCACTTCGTTTCGTAAAAAATTTGAAAATCTTGAATTTTTTGGACCACTCAATCTTATTAAACACTCCAATCTTACAGGTTATTGAGCTGAAAAATATGTTGTTAGCCAAGGTATATTTTTAATTTTATTAACTCTGTGACATCAAAAATCGATTTGACTAAAAAATTACGCCTTTTTTGATGTTTTCGCAATAGTTAACGATTTTTGAAAACAATACAGCTGTTTAAAAAAGAGACACTTTTGCTGTTTTTAAAAATAACTGATTTTATCCAGTGTATAGTCATTTCAAACTGAAAAAAAACTACAATTTTAAAAAAGGAAAAAAATCCTACGCTCTAAAAGTGGCTGATCTTTGAAGTCTTGTATTTCCAAAATTTTAAAATACTTTTCCGTCAGATTTTTTGTGATTGCATGATCACCGTAGTAAATCAGACGATGGCAGTATTAAAAGTCTCAAAGAAATTTTCATTCAAGAAATTTAACATAAAAACTTTCGCCTTGCGGGGGGGTATCATGTTTTTTGACACCCCTAGACCATATCTTAAAAATGTTTGAAACCCTAAGACAAGCATATTTCTAGGCCAATTTCAGTGCGAAAAACACAAAATTCTTGTTTATTTAGCCTAAGAAATTCATTACTATTTTTTTTGTCGATTTTAACTGTTTTGTCTGACATTTTGAAGTCTTCAATCAATAACATCAAATTCAGTGATTAAATTTTTCTTCAGGCTATTTTTAGTTGTTATATTTGACTCCGCGGGTGAGTTCGAACTCAGCCGGCCTGAGCTTAACTCAGTCATCTGCCGTCTGAGGTAAATTTTCGACCTGGCTGACGGGTAGAATGAGTAAATTTTTTTCAACTCAGTCGGCTGAGGTTAACGGCTGAGGTAAATCGAGTATACACTACTGCTTATATCAGACTGATCGTCCTATTTTATTTTTCTAACTTTCGAGATGCGGCCATTCCTCACTGATTATTATTGTTTCTAAAATATCAATGACCATCGGATGCACTAAAAATACGGAATAGACGATGTAAAAATGTGCACAATTTTTTCAAAACAGAAGGTGGAACCAAGGCAAATATTGCCTCGTAAAGGTTAATAGGGATAGTTGAACGATAACGTTCAAATTAATCGAAATAATTGATTTTCTTATTGATATTTCTTGTTGACTTTTGTAGCTGAAAATATTTTTTTTATCGAATTGCTCGTTGATTTTCGGTCTAGAAACAAATTTTCAGAAAAAAATTTTCTTTGAAATAAAATTTGCGCTATTGACCGCCTAAAAATAAACTGGCTCCTATAATCGGACGGAAAGTTACATTAACTTCCGGAGATACAAAGGTCTCAAAAATCAGGTGCCTTTAGAGTATTTAGGTGTAATAACTGTGTTTCCTAGGCAAAAAATTAATATTTCTCATTTTTAGATTGTCGTCTGTCGTGATTTTGATCTGGGTACTTGTCCATTACTGGCCTGTTCTTTACTGCATTTGTTGTGCTTCTAGCATTATATTTGTGTTCTGACTTTTTTATATTATATACAGAGCATGTCAAAGAAACTTGACTAATAAAAAACATATTAGAAAAACTTGTTACTGCTCGCCGATCTTTAAAATTTGGGCCTGATCCCTGAATTTTTTTGATAGCAGTTGTGAACAAAGTTTCACGAATGAGCTACAAAATAGATTTTTGACTTGCCTCACAGTAGTCTTCAAAACATAGGTGAAAAAACACGATACCAGAAACCCGTTTTTTGAATTTAGGGGGGCCGGCTTATTAGAGGAATTACGGTAGATCACTTTCTAAAATATGGCAAAAAATACAAAACATATAGTCCACTTTCAATAAAACCGCATCCCTAAGGACCCGGTTTATCGGAGTAAGCTTTTGTGAATTTCTTGTCGCCAGCAAAATCAAGCTCTTCAGAGTGCTGGTTAGCGGGTTTATTGAGTTTGATTCTGCTGGTTTGTTCCAAATTCAACTTTATGTGCTGCTATTAAGTCTTTGCCAGGTATGACGCAAATAGTTTCTTTAATAAGCTAGATTTTCAGAAAGGATTGGTTTAAAAAACAGCATTTATTTTTAAAAAAACTTTCCTAATTTTCTTCTAACAAACGTTTTAGCGTTATGCACAATATGTTTTGGATGGATTGAGTACTGGATGTCCTGTTATGCTAAAAAAAACTACAGAAAATATTTTTGCGTCATTTTCATTTTTAAAATCATTGCTAATTGGTGACTATTTTGTAATTTGTGTTTAATTGATGAATTGATCTGGTTTTTTTAATCCTGCTACAGTCGAGTCTCGATTTAACGTACCCCCTGGGGACCGGCCCTAGGGTACGTTAAATCGAGGGGTACGTTATATCGGGTGTAAATTTGACGGAGTTTATTATTGGAGGGACCGGCGCTAGGGGTACGTTAAATCGAAGGGTACGTTAAGTTGGGGGTACGTTAAATCGAGACTCGACTGTAGCAAGAATTTTATTGAAATTTTAAAAATAATTTAATGGTTTTAATAGTATAAATTTTATGGAATATGATACTTGAAAAATTTATTTAGGTGTTATTAATCATTAATCATTAATTAATCATTAATCCTGTTTTTTTTAAATCTGTTCACAGCATCCTTCAAATTTAGCCCTATCAACCATTGTTGAATCTTGCCGATTTTTTAATTCACAAATCTACTTTTAAACGTTACACCTTGCTGTAAAATTTCAAAGTTCGCTCGAGAAAAATTATTCAAATATTGATTTCTAAGTTCAAATTATTTTGTCTTGAGCGGAAATCAATGAGGTTTGAGGGCACTTTTATATGCAAATCGACCAATCTGAACACAAATTCAATGTCAAAAATTCAGGTTTCCTTAGCAAAATAAAGTTCAATGTCCAAATTGTTTTTGAACTTTTTTTCGAGAGAGTCTTGATAAATACTCCGAAAGCCTGTTTCTACTCTACTTTAAACTATTTTTAGTGCTGTTTCTCTCGCTCAGCTGAATGATTTACATAAATAATGAAAAAATGACTTTATAACACCGAAATTCGGACCCTGCCATATTTTTTAATTTTACTTGTCCAGTTCTATTCTAAGCTCACACCTCTAGGGTAACTTTCTGCGGGGATCCAGAAAAAATTGCAGGTGCTACAAGTATCTGAAAATAAAAAGATTCAGGCCCACAATTACAATATGTTACGCTAAATCGAAATTGACTTGAATACGAAATCGACCAATTGTTTTCAACTACAGTCGACGCTCTCCCTTGCGTCCCCCAAAAAGTTCGTTCCCACCTTGGGTCCGACACTTTTTTAGCTGAATTTTGAAAGTTTTTTTCACAACTGATTCGTCAGTCTGGTCGGAAATATCGCAAGGATTCCGATTTTTGCGGTCGTTTCTCGGAAACATGATAATTTTGCCATTTAGACCCGCAACGCTCTCCATTGCGTTGCCTTAAATCCCAAAAAGGCGACGCAATGAAGAGCGTTGCGGGTCTAAAGACAAAATTATAATGTTTCGAGAAACGACCAAGCAAAATCGAAATTCTTGCGATATTTCCGACCAGACTGACGAATCAGTTGTGAAAAAAACTTCAGAAATTGAGCTAAAAAAAAAGTGTCGGACCCGAGGTGGGAACAAACTTTTTGGGGGACGCAATGGAGAGCGTCGACTGTATTTGCAAATCCAATAACCGTTTTCTCTCTAATGATCCCACACCTATAATAAACCCACAGCCCCTCCCTTTTGTACTGAAATTTCAGAGTTAGGGCCATTTTTATTGATAATTTCAGGGGTTTTTGACGATTGAAAAATAATCCCAGTGGAGAAATATGAGAGAATACGGTAATTACTGTCAGTTGATCAATTGCTACGCGATTTACCCCATTTACCATTTTTCTTGAATTCGTATCTCGTTGCTGTCTGCCGCAAACATACTTCTTGTTGCCGCAAATGTTTGCTCTTTTGCGCAAATTTGATTCTGCTGCAATTTGCCTCTTGAGTGAACGTGCTCCGAGAGTTATGTTATCAAGGCTAGCCATACTGGCACAAGAAGGCAAATAGTGAGTGACCTCTTAACCAATGCAGTCTGAGAAAGTCCATCGTTGACACATAAAAAGAAATGGACTTGACAGTACAATGCGCTGACGACTTGTCAAACTGTATGCAAGTCCATTCCGAATTGTAAAATAATTAATTTACCTGGCTAGCGAACCTAAAATCAAAAATAGATTATGCTGAAAATAAATCTATATCAATTAGAAAAGCAAGACTCATCAAGAAATGCGCGCATCCACCGCTGTTGGACATCCTCGACATGACGTATCCGATCTTCTCACCAAAGTTGTGACATCTAACCTGAAAAAGGAGAAAATAAGTAGGCATAGTGTGAGTATGTGATGCTTATGAATATTACATAGCCTAAAAACCAAAAAAAATTGGTTAAGGAACTTAGATCAGGTGGACCTGAGTACCAACAATATTTGCGGCAAAAAGAAAAAATTTGCGGCAAAAAGAAGTATATTTATCGGAAGAAGCAGATTTGCGGCAAAAAAATGTATTTGCTGCAAAAAGTGTAAAACCGAGGAGGTGTTTTTTTCGGAGGAGGGGAGACTTTTGGTCGGTGCTAAAACCTAGTAGCGCCGTGACAGTCTCTACTTTCAGACTTACGTCTTCGCCCAGAGTAATGTTTGCAGAGCTGTTTATTTTGCTTTTTCTGAACTCCCATGAGTTCTAATGAATTCACATTTTGGAATTTCGCCTAAAACTGTTGAGATCGACTCTAAATTTTTTGCAATTTTCAGGGATTGAAAAAATACCGACATGTCAGATTATTAGAGAAAATATGGTATCTTGTTTGAAAGATAATCACAACTTTGTTGAATCACAACTTGTTGAATCACATCGAGTCAGTTGATTATCATTCGAAAGTGGAAGAGCACAACCATAATAAAGTTTAAGATGTAAAATAATTATGAGAAAACATTAAAATTAAAATCCCCAATATAACTGTTCACCTTGGTCGCCTGAGGCAAAATTAAAAAATTTTAGTAAAAAAAATTCGAGCAATGTCTTCGCCACCTAAAAACGTGATTTTTTTAATGTTTTGGGGGTCGAGGAAGAAAAAAGTCATCTAAACACGTTTTTGTCAAGGAAGACGTGTACAATACTTATGCCTAGTTATAACACTTATTTTTAATTATCAAATTTCAATTGTTTTTAAGTAACACTGAGCAATTCTACGAGTTGTGTCAAAACCAGTGGTGGTTACACTTCAATAGTGGCAGACAGGGTTTGGAAAATACATCACTAAAGATGTGGCCATCGAGTGACTGATCCAATTGAGCTCATCACATACTTCAATGTCTATTAAAAAATCTGACATTATTTCCTACTTGCAATCCTTGTCTTGGCTGTGTTGCAACTCTCCTGCTTTGGGTTGCGGTTAGTTATTGCTTTTTTATGCTGATCACATAAATGGTGCAATTATAGTGAAACAATAATTGTTATGATAAAATTTGATCAGTGAAAACTTAAAAAATTGGAATATGTGAGCAATAAAAAGCTAGCTCTTAAGGGGCATGCCCCACGCTAATAAGAGCTAGTGCCCGGGAATTCAAATTTTTTCATAATCATTGAACTTCTGTACGGGTTTTTCAACCTGGTTTCTAACAAAACCATACCTAAAATTGAATTCTAGGCATTGTTTGTTAGAAACCAAATTGAAAAATCCGTACAGAAGTTCAGTGATGGGAAAAGGCTTGAGTTCAGAATCATTTTTTTCAGAATCAATTTTTAAATTTTTCAAATCTGACTCAAAAACCATGATACCCCCGCTGTGGTTCGAAAAATTTTTTTTTTCTCAAAAGCAAAAAAACGCGCGTTTCTCATGAAATCCGGTCAAGAAAGACGAATATGAAGTTATTTCTTCCACCTGATCAGTCCCCGTGGGGAGATTCGTCACTGCAACCGGGAAAAAATTTTGAATTCCGGGCACCACCTCTTATTAGGTGGGCATCCCTTTTAAGGAGGAACTGAAAAGGCTAGTTTCTAACTCTAAATCAGCCTGCGCTTCTTTGGGATAGCGGGCTTGAGAGCTCAAAAAAGCAGCCTAACAGCCTAAAAATAGACATTACCTTCAAAAAATTTGACCAAAAGGTGGCTCCTTATTTCCTTCCCTATATGTAACTCTCGGCGGTCTTAGGATTACATACGCAAACCCACTTTTGAATTTGCACGGCTAACTAAGCTAAAAATTCAATTATTCTTCTTTTTTGACAGTAATTTATTTCATAGTTTTTTAAATGTGAATCGGATTTTAGCGTTGAAGATAAAAATATGCTCGTTTAAGACAGAGTTTTTAAACAAAAGAATAATTATTTTTTGATAATTCTAAAACGAGCGGGATATAAATTCATTCAAAAGAAGCTTCAATATTACTGCAAAAGCAAAAAAGACCTTAAATAAAAACAAAGGTACGCTAAAAAAATTGTGGGGTTTGCCTCAAAAACTGACATATGTATGCTTTTTGAGTCATTTAAGAGAAAAAAAATCGTAAAAATGAGCTTAAAAACCATCGTCTCTTGAATAATAGCGGGCGCCTAAAAAGTCGTAACGCTTACAGCGCCGGCGCTTGGCCGCACTTGGCCGTCGAAAATTCAAGCGCCGGCGCTCCGCCGAGTAGCCAGCGCTTGAACAATGCTGATGGTGTTATCACGTTAAAAATAAATTTGCACCAAAAAACTCCATTAGGTATGATGTTGTAAATAAAGATGTTTTACTCTGTTTCTGTGAACAGTTCAAGGTCCGCTTCCTTGGCCCTTTGCTTTGACAGCCTGCTGGCCTGCCTCAAACAACTTCTTGACCGCTTCACACATACTGTCCGCTTTGGAGGTCGTCTTGCCCGCTTTGCATATGATTACTACTAGTCAACTGCATTTTATGTAAAAATATAAATGTGGTTATTGTATAACCTCTATTAATTACCTATGGGTCATTATTTTTAACACCCCCTCGAGTGTGGGCAATTATTAGAGGCTGGGTAATTAACAGAGCGTGGGTAATTATTTTTCAATGTTCCGCCGTGAACAATCGGCTTCTATGCGTTATCCGGACTAGAGACAGAAAAAGGCCTCGGGCGGGATTTCGGGACGGGATTTTCGGCCGAAAAAATTCGGGATCGAGATCGGGATTTTTAGAAAATAAAATTCGGGATCCCGTCGGGATCCCGAACATATTTTCGGGATTATTCGAAATTTTATTTTTTATTGACAACACCATATGCAAACAACACAAACAAGCAAGTTTAAGAAAAGTAACAGTTTTAGTAGCAGTAGTTGATCTGTGGCAATGCCTTGTTCAGGAAAATGAGCATTTCGGCTCTTTGTGGCTGTAAGTTGCTTCTCCGGTAGTCTTACACGTCGCGTGCAACGGAAAAGACTTGCTCACTCGGTTGGCTTGTTGATTGCGCAGAGAGGAAGCGACGAGCAAGTTTGGCCAAGATAGGATACACTGACATATTTGCTGAGAATAACAGACAATTAAACGAAGTTAAAGAAAATACCTTCCAAAACATCAAGGATCATCCTCTAATCAATGCACTTTACTTTTAGATATGCATACACTTCAATCATTACATCATCGATAGATTCAGTTTCTTCGCCAGCGTTGTCTTCAAACAGATGGGTGTGTCTTCCGAAAAAAGGAATTTGACGCTTCGGCGAAGGCGAACAGATCTCTTAAAAATGACTGATTATCATTGTCCATTATCGCTATTGAAACATTTGTTACCATTATTTTCCACAACTGAAACATTGTATTCCTGCGACATTTTCTTTGATCCACGCAGAAACTTGGATTCCAATTGCAGGGGTAATAGGTAATTCAGCGGAAACAATTCAGCGGAGACTAATTCAGCGGAGCAAATTCAGCGGAACTAATTTAGCGGAACAAATTCAGCGGAGCAAATTCAGCGGAGACTAATTCAGCGGAGCAAATTCAGCGGAAATATAAAAATGCTTTTCAAATTATTTTTGCTGTAGTGTTTTTTGTGCGGTGCGATAGTGGAACTTTTTTATCGGAAATTTCGTTTGACCGTTTTTGTTATTCATTCTTTCATTGCAGGCAGAAAATGGCAGATCTCAAGTCGGAAAAAGGCAAAGTGAGGATGCAATGGAAAAATTTGGCGGCCAGCTCTCAATCAATTCTGACGACGCAAGGCAGGGGCATCGCAAGCAGTTATCGAATCACTCCGGCTTACTTTAACATCAGCGAATCGTGACCAAAACCGCCTTGAAGTGATTTCTCATCCACACTAATCGAAGCCTATGTGCGCATCAGACAATAAGGATAACGGTTTTATCAATGCTTTTGCTCAGAGGAGAAGGGTTTTAAAGAGGTTAGATGTTTTACACAAGTTAATTTAATCATCGCACAAAATGTATTTTAGGAAAAGCGCAGGGAAAAAACGCCGTCTCCAGATCAGCTCAAAAAAGCGATTATTTTTGAGTCTGGTCGATAAAACTGAGTTTTTGGGACCACCCAAAATCAACCATTTGATTATTTTTGAAGAGAGATTTAGGGCATATTAGGGTGTAATTGAACCAAAAAAGGGGCAATTTTGAACAAAAAAGAGAATGTTGAACATAGTTTTGTTTACTGAGCCTACGCATAAATAAACTCTGGTATGCATTGGTTTTTTCATGCATCCAGAGTCACTTTCGAGTGAATTGGCGTCTAAGGTATGTGGTATCCAAGGTATCCCGTCTAAGGTATCCAGCACACAAGCCCCTGCGCCCCCTTCGGGGGGCAGGGGGCTCGAGAGTCAGGATGCGCGCACTCACTTACCTTAGACATAATTCCGAGCAAGACTTTCATCAAAAAATGCATTTAGAGACTATTTTTGCCAGCTCCAGTGACCAAAACATGATAAAACAAGTAAAAAGTCAAAATTTAAAAGTGTTCAACACTAATTTTTTATCGGACCAGAACTTAAAAATAATGTCTTTTTGAACTCTTAAGGCGACTTTGAGTCCATATAGGTGTTTTAAAACACTTTAAAAAATTGATTTGGGGGGGGGGGTATTGCAAGTAGCGTCTTTTTTCCTTATATTCGACGTAATTCGAGACTTTCGTTGGATCAGTGCTAAAAATTTTAGATAAATTTAAAATTATCATAGAGAATGACCAAATTTCCAGCGCAAAACTAATTTCGACAGCAAGCATTCAGTGGCTGTAAACTTGAGCGTTAGTGGCTGCTAGAGGCAAGTGGCATTTGAGAAATACGGTCTTCCAGACAAGAACAGTTAAAGTAAAGTGAGTTCGGAGATACAGTGGATGTACGGCCACTATTAAGCTTGTAAATATATATAGGCGAACTTGATGAATGATCAATCGAGAAATTTCAGGTTGGACGTGAACTTTCAAATGCCGACTGTTGTGGCAACCACTCGTTACTATAGATGCAACTCGTATGGTTGCAGGAAAATATAAATATGGTAAGAAGCACCAAACTGGCAATGTGAGACTACGAAAAGAGTGTAGAAACCAGTAAAGTGACACAACTATCGACAAAAACATTGCAGGTGTTCAGCTACAGTTGCTAAAATCCAAGTCAGCATTCCGTTGGTCTTGCAACAAGTCGGAGTTTTCCTCACGGTGATTTGAAAACTGTTTTTTTTTAATTTTTTTCTCGAAAAGTTGAACTCTCGACAACCCATTTTGATTTAAAAAACGGTCCAACTATCCAACTCAAATCTATCCAACGGTAC
>SADC01000269.1:0-127075 GCA_004194705.1 Ditylenchus dipsaci
ATGACCGGGTACCCTTACGTCCGGTTACAGTCACGACCACAGTGACCGTTTTATCGAAAATTTGGACGGCGTCCAGTCCCTGTTACCCTAGTACGGGACTGGAGTGGCTCCCCGTTGTGACAATGCCCGTGACGCTTAAGAAGCAGCCAAATTTGAGTATAAGTTGTGAATGATCATGAAATTAATAATTGCAAAAAACTCATCAAAACAATGCCGAAAATTTCGGGTCAGCCTGGGTGGGAATGCATCCAATTGGACATCCTTGGATGTTTTTTAAATTCTAGCATTAATAAATGATATTTTTCCTTGTTCGATGGCTCAAATTGAAGCCCAGATTCTTGCTACATTTTGGTATATGAAAACGTGTGAATTGCACAAAAAGTCAGAAAATATCAATTAAACCAGTCAAAGAAAACCACCACAACGATCGATTTTCGGAAATTAACCTATTTAGCCTGGATACAAGCTCCAGATGTTGTAAAATTATGCCGTGAGGATTTTTGTTGATACGCAATCTCCTGAGAACTATTTTGACACCAAAATTGTAAAATACAGTCAAACCTCTCTACTATGGCAGCCCCAAAAGTTCGTTCCCCCTGGGTCCGACAACTTTTTAACGAATTTTCAAAGTCTTTTATCCTTCTGTTTGACAGTCTGGTCCCAAATATTGTAAGGATTCCGATTTTGCCGATCGTTTTTCAGAATTATAAAAAATTCTTCTAAAAAAGCAAAAAACTCAGTTTAAAAACAGGAAAATTCAAAAATTTCTGTTTTAAACTGAGTTTTTGCTTTTAAAAAGAATTTTCTTATAATTCTTTTAAAACGATCGGCAAAATTCGGAATCCTTACGATATTTGGACCAGACTGTCAAAACAAATGGATAAAAGACTTGAAAATTCGGTTTAAAAAGTGTCGGACCCAAGCAGGAACGAAACTTTTGGGGTGCCATAGTAATAGGTTTGACTGTAATGAGGTAAATAAAGGGTGTGCACCCACTGGAATCAAACTTGAGAGTTCAATATATTCGCATCTCGATGTGTGCAGGTCCGTTCATTTGATTCATCGATTTCGCAAATCAATTAAAAGCTCAAACAAATGTCCTGAATCAATCAACTCGCGCAAATTTTTTTGAGTAAATCGATTATTCGTTTCGCGAGACAAAGAAAAGACGCGCGAATCGAATCAATCAATTCGCGCGTTATAGATTCACCAAGTTTATTAATTAACTAGTGTTAAGCGGCCCCCTTCGGGGCCGCGACTTTGTATTACAAAGTTTGTAATCAATAACATTTGATACGTTGATACTTGGGGTAAAAGCATGATATTGTCCCACGCGAAAAAAATCGCAAAAGTTCTCTTAATCTGCCCCACGCTCGGGCCTAATTTGGACGATTTGTGAAAACCAGGTTTTTTGACGGAGCACCGGCAAATTTCATGAGTTTTTGACCTAATCGGCTTATTCTGACCTACGATGTGACAAATTCCGAGCACTTTTGCGACACGAGTAGATTTCTTCGTCAACCGGACAATTCATGAGTTTTTTCTTTAAAACGCCTTATTCCTGCCCTGACATGGGGCCATAGTTGCACGCGAAAAAAATGGGCGCCGGGCGCACCACCTGGCGCCGGCATCTCAAAAAATTGGCGCCGGGCGCAGAACCGGCGCCGGCGCCTTCGGCGCCGGCTCTTTTTGGGCGCGAGCGCAGCACCGGGCGCCGGAATCCCGAAAAAATGGGGGCCGGGCGCACCACCGGGCGCCGGCATCTCAAAAATTGGCGCCGGGCGCAGACCGGGCGCCGAGCTTTAAATAAGTTAATTATATACTAGTAAACGATTAGTTTATTAAATTGAAGAAAAGCGCTGAATTAGAAAACAACTATGACTCAACTACCAGTTAGAAAAAATCGATCAAAAAGAGAAAGCTTGTTTAAACTAAACTGTTATAAAAGAAGAGAAAAAATGTGGAAAAATTAGGCACCGGGCGCCGAACCGGACGCCGGGCTGTATTGAAATTAAGCACCGGGGCCGAACCGGCGCCGGGCTGTATTAAAATCGGCGCCGAGCGCCGGCGCAGCGCCGGCGCCCTAATTTTTTCAAAATTCGGGCGCACCCGGCGCCGGCGCTGGCCCGGCGCCCGTGCAAGTATGCATGGGCATATTCAAAGCACTTCGAGAAGTGGTCTGAATCCGTCCGAAATCGGGCATATCCGGAGCACTTCTGAGAGTGCTCTGAATCCGTCCCGAAATAGGGAATTCGGAGTACTTGTGAAAGTGCTTAATGTGTACCAAAATGGGGTGAATTAGGAGTACTTTTGGATCCCTAGTATTTTTGTCGCTTTCAGAGAAATTCGGCTGAGTAAGTGCTCATCTTGAGTCAGAAAAGATCGGTGTTTTTCTGACTCAGAATAGATGGGTCGAATTCTGACTCAGAAAGAGGTGATTAAATTCTGACTCAGAAAATATGGGCCGACCTTCTCGCCGATTGGCCTTCCGAATTGTGCAATCTTTATTGAAGAACAATACCTGAAACAGCTTAGCTTAACTACTTATACGTAACAAATCAATGATAACTAATCAAGCTATTTCTTGAAAAGATTGAAAACTTCCCAAATGATTGGATAAATCTTTCTGAACCAAGCATTTAATCTGCATGGAAGGCCTCAATTTCGCAAGTTTATTCGAACAGTGCCTGAATAAATGACAGGTAATTATTTATCTGAATGAGCAACCAACCAGGTATATCTAAGCCGGAATGCATCCACATAGAATGCGAGAATCTTGGACGCCGAATCATTTGACCATCTTCATCGCAGTCAGATTTCTCCACACTTCACTTAGCTCAAGCCTTGCAAGGTCTAACGAGATTCTGGATAATTGTTTGCTGCCTGAAATTATAAAATTTTTTTTGCTAGAAATCTTTACTCGATATAACATTTACCTCACGTGCCCTCTTGATCAGCTGCAATAATTCTTTGGCTCGATAGCATTTTTCGCTGCACTAAAGCAATTTGTATCTTGAAGAGCTTGTGTGAGAATATCCCGAGGCGCTAGCTGAATGAGAGCCTTTTTTAATTTTTCTCTGAAGACTTTCCAAATTACTTACCAGCATGTTAGATTGGCTATATCAATCGCTTTCTTGGTGAGCTCATAAACCTCGACATCAATTGGATCAGCTATGATTGAGCTCTTCTTGGGACTCTTCGTAATATTCTCCATCTCGCAGAACGACTCGTTTGCAGCAGTATATATCGTCTTTGCGGAATCTCTGGCACTGATAAATTTGCTTTTCTCCGCCAAGGATTGAGTCGAATGCTGTACCGAAAGTTTAAGATTAATCTAAGTTAAACAAACGCTTAAGACTGGGGAAATAGAAAGTACACTACTTACTGTTATAACACAAGAGACGCCGATGATCGCTTGGAGTGTCAATTCTTTGGAGTCCAACCACTTGATAACACCTCTTTGCTCTGAGGAATTGAGTAAAAGCCCTCTCTTGTCTGATTTACGTCATCAGCATAGTTTACTCTTCTTCGTCACTGCTTTTTGCATCCCAGTCAATGTCCATAGCGCTTTAGAGTTCTAAGAATTAAGAATAAAGCGACAGACATTGAAAAATGAAAAGGAGTGCAAAAAAAAAAAAGTACAAAATTATGTAATTTACAACCAAATCGGCAACCACATCGGAGCCGATCGTGCACTATGGCGGGGGTGTACACTATGGAGGAGTTGACTGTATAATTATCTGGACGGAAACAAAATGGGTAGTTAACGATTTGGCGACAAAGAACGTGGTCAATTAATTTTCGGTTAGAAAAAATTTGGCGAGCTGATCATTTGGCGAAAAAATGGCGAATTAATCGTTTGGTGAGTCAACTGTTTGGCGAGTTTTTATTTTGGCAAACAATCGATTGGCGAATTGTATCTTGGTGAGACTTAACAGGGTGAGTTTATCGTTTGCGAAATGTATTTTGGTGGATTAGTCGTTTTGGCGAAACAATCGATGGCGAGTTAACTTTTTTGGCGCAGGATAACCCCACCATTTTAGGTAAGTCGGTCAAATGACAGTTTTTTACATACAAACTGTCTTTAGATTATAAGAATTATGCACGAAAAAGAAAAACACAAGAAAAAAAATTTGCTTCAGGTGGACATCAAGATTCACCGCTTGCGTCCAGATTAGTGTGGTAAAAGTACGAGAATAGTCACCCCCACCACCACCGCCACCACCACCGGTCGTGGTACCAGCCAACGCCACCAGTGGGTGCCACCATAATACACCACCTCCAGAAACCACGAAAAGGCGCAAAAAAGCTCGAAAATAGCAAAAACTCAAAAAATCAACAGGTTAATGCTTTTATTACAGTCGGAAGTTGGAAATCAAATTCCAATAAAGCGCTTATTATAGTTTAGAATAACTCGTTTTTCAGAAGTTCAGGTCTAAACACGCTATATTCGACCTAAAATGGCCTCAGGAGTTCGAAGAAAAAAAACATTATTTTAAAGTTCTTGTCAATAAAAAATTGATTTTGAGCTTTTTTGAAATTTCGACTTTTGCCTGTTTTACCATATTTTTCATTATGAGACTTGGCAAAAGAGCCTCTAAAATGAAACGTACTGTGTTCAAAAAAATTTAGCTTTCCTCTTATCATTTAATAATAAAAACCGTTAAGTTCAATATTATGTCTGATTGTGCAAAACTTATCGAAAAAAAATATAAAAATCTAAAACAAGCAAATCTACTGAAATTTTTGAAAAAATTTGAACATTTAGCCACCAAAACTGCCACCGGTGTATTCTGCCACCCAGTGCTACCGCCACCGATGTGCTTGCCACACACCGCCACCGGTGGCTACCTAGAAAACCCCACCGCCACTGGTGGATCCACGGTGGATTTACCACACTGGTCCGGATATTTATTGAGTGGACCAAAACAGTTGACTTCATTATTTCAATCTATCCACTGGGTATCCATTAACCTCCAAATGTCGCCATCCGCCACTGCCTACTCACTTCTACCTGATAAGTGTGTGAGTTCAGATACCTAGGCACTGCTTTGTACTAACATCTGATCACATGTACCGTATTTCCTCTAATAGGCGCGCCGGGGCGTTTATCTTTCAAAAGCCTGAAAATTTTGAAACTGTCAATCAAAAACGGTCTTAACTCTGAAATCTAAGTCAAAATTTAGGGGGGGGGGGGTGTTTAGAGCAGGGACGTTTATTAGAGGTAATACGGTACCTAGGTACAACAACCTGAATTACATACGGGTTTCAAAACCACTACAAAACTAAAGCTTCTGCAAGTCAAATAGCTATTTTAGCATTAGGACAGGATTCTGGATAGGGTACCAATATTTTTGAGCCTCAGACTGATTGAGATATAAAATTGCCAAAACTGAAAAAGCGTGCACTCACAAAGATTCGAACCAATACATTTGTCCGGGGATACCGTAATTCCTCTAATAAGCCGCCCCCCTAAATTCAAAAAACGGGTTTCTGGCATTGTGTTTTGACCTATGTTTTGAAAACCACTGTTAGGCAAGTCACCATCTATTTTGTAGCTCATCTCACTGGCTACAAATTGAGGGTAACTTGCCAAAGAGGAGTCTTCAAAAAATGGGTCAAAAACACAATGCCAAGAACACGATTTTGAACCAGGGGGGGGCGGCTTATTAGAGGAATTACGGTATTATGGCCGGGGATATTGTGGTGCGGGGATATTGTGGCGCGGTTATTTGTCACGTACCGAATCAGTGCTGGGCTGATTGCGACGTAGGATTATACTAGATTCGAGTGATATTATAGAAATAGCGTATTTTGGCAGTGATTCATAGTCTGCACCAGAAAAGAGCGGAATCGTCTTAGGCTTTATATACAAGTTGAGGCAAATAAAACAACAACAACCGATAAAATTAGATAAAAAACTCAAAATTGTGAAACTCAAAATGGCTTTCTTGAAAAAATGGTAAGTAAGAAGTCGGAAGTCTATTGGAGTCACCCTGACTTCAGTATCGCCTTCGACATCCTACTTCCGACATCCGTTGGAGCCCCTATTTCCGTCAAAGAAACTGTGTTCAACATCTTCATTTTTTAGCTAGTGGGCCCTCTGAAACTTTATCTGGTTCCTTCTCTCCGAATACACCTCATACACTTCACATTCAAAGAGCCATAGCCGAGCGTTGTGAATTGTCCCCCGCCAATTCAAAAAATTTCGCCTAATCATTGAGCTTCCGTACGAGTTTTTCATCTTGGTTTCTAACAAAACAATGCCCATAACTTAATTTTAGGCTTAGTTGTGTTAGAAACCAAGGTGAAAAATCCGAACAGAAGTTTAATGATTATGAAATGTTCTTGACTCGGCGGGAACAACCCTTGTCGGAGACATGAATGAGGACAGCAAACTTTAAAGGGCTTTTTTAGTCTTTTCATGGAAATATTACTAGTTAAAAATAGTTTTTAGACAGTCCTAAACAAAGTTGATTAAAGGGCGGTATGACACTGTGTCGATTACTTGGGTCGATATTAGGTATAGGAAACGGTTGATTTTTTCAGATTCACCTTCCACATATTTGTGTTGAATATATATAGTTCGTAAGTGTATCTTTTACAAAAAAAATTAAATTAGCGCGTTATTAATTAGCGTGTTACGTTTTGTACTTTTTTCTAGGGTTTTCTATTTTTCTGAGAGAATAGAAATCGAAAAATGCTTCAGAATTTTCCGGAAAACCCGTAGAAATCGGAACTCAATCGCAATTTTCAGCAAAAACTTAAATAAAGAGCAAATTTGCGTTTCCAGAACAGGGGACCACTTAATTGGACTCAGTGATGTACACCCCATTTTCGCCTCTTTCTCACTTCAAAAGCAGTTTTTTTTACCTTCTTTGTTAACATTTTCGAATTTTTTTGTTAGAGGGTTGTAGTTGAGGAATTTTCCTACAAGTTTATACTGATCGAAACTTTTTCGGTGAATTTTCTGGCAAGATATAAGAACTTTTCGAGAAAAATTTTTTAGGAGCCAAGAGCAAAACCGGAATTTTTAAATATTTTTGTAACTTTTACAATCTTTTGATAATTTTTAGTGTGATTCTACGCAATATTAAATTCTGCGTTAGACGGACAAATAACCTTGACTGAATTAACTGTCAGAATTGAGTGTCAGAAAAAAGTCAAATGCTCTTTTCAACCAGATTTACGTTATTTCACTTTGAACCACCCTAAACTAAGTTTCTGAGCGATAAAGCCCATCTGACTGGAATTCCGATCCGCTTAATCGATTTTTCCCAAAAAAGTCTACCCCCCCCCTTAGTAAAACAATTATTTTTGGCTTTTGGCCATTCTGGAGTGGGTCCTAAGCCATCTGGTTTTCGCCTACCCCTGAAATTTTTACAACATTGACCAAATTGCATTACTTTATTTTAAGTTCCTGATTTCGAGTCCACAAGAAGACTTCCCCCGTTTCTATTTTTACGCCATCGAATATAATTATTTGGTTTTCGACGAGCCTTACTCTGTTGTATTTTCTCTAAGATATAATGATGTTTCTGATCCAAAAAGGGAGGGGTGGGGGGTGGTGGGTGGTTACAAACAGCATAAGTGCCCACTGATTTTTTGAGAAATTTTGCTGATTTTCGGTTTAGCAGATCTGGCAGCCGTGTTTTGATATCAGACTTGGGTCTTATATTGATGATTTACGCTATGTCATCTTAAATCCGCCTTTTCATTATTTTTTATAAGAACTGAAGAAAATAATAATGGTTTACCAGCACCTAATTTTTTGCGTCACCTAGCAGTTTTAAAAATACTTAAAAATACTTGAAAGAACACACTCTCTTCAAGCTAAAATAAATTTGCCTTGAATTTTCGTGTCTACAAAAGAGAGTCTGCACATGCCGCATCTGCGGATACCGGTCTGCAAATGTCTTGTCTTCCAATTTCGCGTTTGCAAAAGACGGTCTGCAGATGTTGCATCTGCAAATGACTGTTCCAAATTGTCGATAAACGAATTTTGCCTACGTTAAAATACCATCTGTAAATCTCAACATGAAAAAAATAAATGTGCAGATTCATTGTTTGTAAATTACATACCACAAATGTTAAGACGTGAAATGTTACGTCTTTTAACCCATTTTCGCCCAAATTAATTTTCAAAAAAATTTGAATTTTTTATTTTTTTTTGGGAACGTTGTATATAGGGGCATAATTATTGGTTTTATTGTAAAAATGATATCAAAAATAGTGTTTCATCAGTAGAAAGAAGAGTTATGAGTCATTCTATTAGCATATGTTTATGCTTCTTTTTTCTCTTAGTTGACATAGTTCTTTTGAAATACAGCTGGCTATTTTGAAGAACAAGGAAGGAAGTCACTTTCCCTTTGTCATTTGATTTTGTACAACACTATATCGACAAATATATTATTTTTGCTAAAGTAAATTCGCCTAATATGGGAGAGTTGGTCAATCTCTTCGAGTGTCTATCCTTGTTAGAGTCGGAGGATGTGGACGTGGAACAAATGGAGATTGTTGCGATCCCTCCGGAAGCACAGGACTCTGATGAGGAAGTCATGGAGTTGAAGAAGTAGAAGTGGGCGATGAGGAGGAGAGTGTTGATGAGGAGCCGGCAGCGACAGTAGTAGTAAAAGTTGTGCCTGCACAAGGTATTTTGCAGTAATTGTGTATTAGAATTATAGAACAGAAAATTTAGATCCAGACACGCTAGCCGGCTATTCGAAGTCCAGGGAGTGGACACAAGAAAGAGATTTAGCTCAGTCCCTCAATACAGTGAATACCCGGGCAACTCCCTGGATCCCTCCGTAAGCCGTTGGTCAGCCAAGGAAAAGAAAAGGATCCAGATCGAGCAGCCAAACACTGTAGCCTACAACAAGCACATGGGTGGTGTGGACAGAATGGACCAAAATATCAATAACTATAGGGTTTCCATTGGCTCCAAAAAATGGTGGTGGTCGTGCTTCTGCTTTGGAGTAGATACTGCAGTGCACAACGCCTGGCAGTTGTATAGAAAAGTCCACCCCAAGTGGGACTACCTCCAGTTTCGCCGCTATGTTGCCACCTCCTATATGCAAACATATGGAAGTCCACCCACAGGACCCGGCCGAAGATCATCTCAAGATAGACAACTAACTTCTAAGCAAGTAAATGAGAGTGTACGGCTTGACGGGTACAATCATTGGATTGCCACAACAGACTTATCTCTTCACTGCGGGGTTTGTGATGGGAGAACTAACAAGAAATGCGAAAGATGTAATGTAGGCCTGCATCCCGTACCTTGCTTCAAAGAATTCCACGTGAAAAACTAACGCAAATAGCAAAATCTCATATTTTTCATTATCAAATGCTTTTTTTGACAACATTTTTATAATAAAACCAGTACTTTTTCCCTGTATATGATGTTTCCAAAGAAAAAAAAATTTTGAAATTTTTAGGTTAATTTTCATACCCGTGGGAAAAAAGGGGTTAATGTCGGAACATAAATGTCCTAATGCAAATATTAAGCCACGAATTTCAAACTACAAAGTCGCACATGCAAAAGTGATATCTGCAAATGCCGTAATGTCAATGCCCGATCGCACTCAGGTCGGTAATGTCGAATTGATAATAAAACAGACTGCAAATTGCCATGCGCATTTGTTAGACCTCATCCGCCAGCAGGCCGTTTTTTACTTTAAGTGACCCTTCTACCACGTTTTGCGGACCTTCAAAGCTTGAGAGCCAGATTTGTCAGGAACTTGGGCACGCCATACAAATATTTACAGAAAAATTTCATCGAAGTTCCCCGGGTCACAGTCAGGGTCTCTCCCTTGGAGCTCTTTCACATTTTCTATTTCTCCGTTTTTTGTTTACCGTATAATACGCCTCAAAATAAACTATTTGGTTTTGTCTGACTTTAGGGGGGGGGGGGGGTAGGCACTATTTTTCACCACCAAGCAAAAACCCAAAATCGACCAAATACGCACCGACGGCTCAGTTCCTATTTAGGCGATTTGAGAAAATTTCATTAAATTGTACCGTGCATGGTACAAAAAGTGGTACAATCACTCTAGATTTCAACCACGCTTGGTGCAAAATAAGCATTTTTAACGAAATTGACTGATTTTTTAGGTGCATGGTGCAAAAACCGGAGTTTTGGAAAAGTACTTTTTTTTTTACTTGTCATGGTGCACATCCAGAGTGCTTTTAAGAAATGATATATACGATTTGCACGGTGCAGATCCTGAATCAGGATTAGAACCATTGTTACAGTTACAAATAAAAATAACGCCCACCTAGTGGGGTTCGAACTTACGACCAATTTTACACATCCACACCCCCACTTTTCCACTAGGCCAACCTGGTTATCACGTCTGAGTGGTATTCGCCACACTTTGACCCAAAACTTAGTTCATTGGGTGAAAAAAAAAGTTAAGTTGCCCTCCTGCGTCAGGAGGACATTCTGGTAGTGGTCACGTGGGTTTTTCAGGTAATTTCTACATAGTTTTTGTTTCTTTTGGGCCACCTAGCTTCAATCTTTCAATTCTGTGAAAACCCTTGTCAAAGGGTTACCGAAACCTTTTTTGGCTCTTTAACTAAGCCACCTGACCTTTTTAACCTCAATAAGAATTTCAATGGTCGGGACAATAAATGTTTCCGAATCGGTACTGGGCAGAACATGGAGACATTGAGGAGCTGAGCTAGGGGATATCACTGATCACGCAAAAATACAAAAAAAGGCATATAATTTATTACAAAGAAATCAAAAACATTAAACAAAACATGGAAACTACTGGATTCTTCTGTTGAATTCATGGCATTCTCTTGTAGACCAGCATCCAGAAACTCTCTTGATTTTCTACCTAAATTTTTGATCATTAAGCGACACGAAAGGGAATGTAAAAGAAATGCCTACTGATTCTCAGATTGTCTGCGCAATAGTTAGGCTAGCCGAAGCAACTGTCAGGATCTTCTTATTAAGCTGGTAGGCCAATGCACCATTGTTCTTTCTACACTACTAGGCTGATCGGAAGCTTGCACTTTCTCGCAGCTACAGTCACGCACTGATTGGGCATCGACTAACGCAGCAAAAGTACTGGAAAGAGAGAAATTAAAGAGGAACAAGCCCGGAAGAGATGACTACCTGCTACTTTGTACTACCTCCAACTGTGTATTTTGATCAACCGACAGCCAATGCTTCTGTCGAAAAACAAAAAGTGAAGAAAATAGCCGAAAAAAATGCAATGACCTGCTACGATTAGTATCAGGCGTGGCCTAAAGAACCTCTGCGATGCCATCAGCTTGTTCTGAGCCAGCAACATCAGGATGAGTCCTGTAGAATGGTCAGGTACAAAGTT
Organism: Ditylenchus dipsaci; assembly: GCA_004194705.1. Classification (NCBI taxonomy): domain Eukaryota; kingdom Metazoa; phylum Nematoda; class Chromadorea; order Rhabditida; family Anguinidae; genus Ditylenchus; species Ditylenchus dipsaci. The sequence goes on from SADC01000269.1 coordinate 11,340, forward strand.
ACTAACCGAGAGGAGTCGATTACTTTCTACGTCAAAGATAATATGCTAAGTGAAGCTGTTCTCTGCATATACTGAATTTCGGAAGTGCTCTGAATACGTACCGTCGGCAGTGCGTATTCAGTCGATTTGAGCAATTCTCAATAAATTGTACTATGCATAGTGCAGAAAACATGATTTTCAGAAATCACTTGAGATTTAAACCACGCTTGGTGCAAAATTGTTCATTTTGGGCAAAATGATTGAAATCTCTATTTTTGGTACGAATCCTGAGTACTTTACGAACTGCTATAATCTGTACCGAGCGTGGTGCGGATTTTGGCGTTTTTGAACCTACACATTTCAAGATGGTGCAAAATAGTGCATACACCCCCCCCTCCCCCTAAAGTCAGACAAAACCAAATAGTTTATTTTGAGGCGTATTGTATATTCTCTATTAATCCCCCACTCTCTAATAAACCCAAACCCCCCTTTTTTACTAGGATTTAAGAGTTAGAGTTATTATTATTTATAATTTCATAATTTTGGGGGTTGAAAAATAATCACCCATGATGGTTTAATAGAAAAAATTAAAGTAGTTAAAAATTAAAGTGGTTTTGATAACGCAAATTTTTTCACGCCACGAACAACGAAATGAAAAATAAAGACATCCACACGGTTCCAGACCATCGAATGTGGAACAAGACTACTATAAGTAGATAGATCACGAAATGATATCACGAAATAAAGAACATAATGGCTGGATCAGGATCATTGAGGATCGATCAAAACTACTGAGGGTACATCGGGACCATTGAACATTGATTAAAACCACTGAGAATAGACCTCGACCAAGACCCGGACACGATATCTCTGGGCCACAATATCCCCGCGGCCACAATATCCCGGCCATAATATCCCCACGGCCACAATATGTTTTTGAAGTGTTTTTGAAAACGAATACGAAATCGGTTTACGAATGAATTTGCGAAACGAAATGAAAACGAAATGGTGTCTCAAAGCGAAACGAAAACGATAAGTTATTGCCAAAAGATTCCTCACATTAAGGCCTTTCGAATGAGCCATTACTTGCCCATAAAACACGTGAAAATTTTAAAATCTCGATTGATTGATTTCTGTGAAAATTTCCAAAGAATTTTCATCATCTAGAACTCAGGTAGTGTAGTAGTACCCGGTAGTAATATTTTCGGCTTGTAATGAGCTTTTAAAATTTAAAATGTTGGCGCTACTATAGAATAACCCCCCCCCCCAAAATCCGACCTTTAAAAATTGCTGTAACTACCCTTGCAAACAACAAGTTTAGGCTTAGCCCTTAGGCTTGGGGGTAGGCCAGCGTACGGAAGTTGTGACTAATGAAGAGTTTGCGCACATTTTCCGGGTCTGGGACATAAATTTGGGTACTTTTTACTTAAGTTTTAAAAGGTCGGATTTTTGGGGGGGGGGTATTCTATAGTAGGGTCAAAATGTTTTTCTGTGATCCAACTTCAGTTCTACTGGATACTCCATGCAACAACTAAATCAAGTGGTCGTCCACTTGGATCAAAAAATTTTTTTACGTTCTCCATGATCTAAAACCTGTTTTCTAGACTAATTCGGACACGACGAAGATGGTTTGATAATAGTTAAAAAAGGTTTTTGTATGGTATTTTTCGAGTATTGGGATAATTGATTTTACCAAAGCTCGATTTACCAAAACTCAAAAATACCTTACAAAACGGCATCTTACCACTATCAAACCATCTTCAGCGTGTCCGCATCAGTCCAGAAAACAGGTTGTAAAACCTGAAAAGATAAAAAAAATTTGATTTTTTTTTATCCAAATGGACGACCACTTGGTTTGGTTGGTTCAGACTAAAAAATTCAGACTAAAAAACCCAAAAGACAGGTTCAAATAAACAAAACTAACTACATATCCGGATACAAGTGGTCAATCTGGATGTCCACCTGAGGCAAACTTTTTCATTATGTTTCGGCTTAACAAAATTTTCACGTGCACTACTTCAGAAAATCTAAAAATAGTTTGGGAGTGAAACAATGCGATTTGGGCGATTTTACCAGAAATAAAAAAACACCCTACAAAATGGCATTTTACTATTATAAAACCTTCTTTGGAAGGCTCGAATTAGAGCAAAAAAATATTTTGGAACCCGAAAAACATTTAAAAAATCGCACCAGATGGACGACCAATTGGTTTGGTTGGTGGCTCTTTTAGTCCACTAAGAGCTTGGACAACACCTTAGAGAATTAGCTCACAAGTTTGTTATGGATCACTGGAATGATAAAATTGTTTTCATTGTTTATAAGTATGATATACTTCATGAATAAAGCACTTTACTAATGTTCAATGAAAGCGCTTATGATTTATTGTGAAATTACCAAGAGCCTCAGCCCGATTGAGATATATATCCCTGAAAATGAAAGTGTGCACTCAAAAAGATTCGAACCACTACATTTGTCCGAGATATTGTGACTGCGGGATATTGTAGCTCGGGGATATTGTGGCCACAGGGATATTGTGTCCCGAGGATATTGAGGCCGTGGGGATATTGTGGCGCGGGATATTGTGGCCGTGGGGATATTGTGGCGCGGGGATATTGTGTCACGTATCCACCGAGACCACATGCAACAAAAATTTGAAAAATTGGCCATTTTAACCGAGAGGATTTGGATAGCTATCATAAAATAATTTTTGACTGCGAGAGGGTTTTGGCCAAGGGGATTTTGGTCCGGGCGAATTATGACTGAGAGGATTTTGACCCGAGAGGATTTCGTCCTCGAGAGGATTTCAGTCCGAGAGGATTCTGATACGTTCCGTTCTAAACAGCCTCATGGAACACAAAATTTTGTCAATAATTTTATTATACGTCAAAAATAGTCATAGGAGATTGGCAGTATTCACCACGTGACCCTGAAAAGGTGTGAAAGTTCTGCAAGGAGCAATGAACAACAACAAAAATCACGGAAAAATTTTTATTGACGAAGAAGAGCAAACCCTAACAAGGTTTCAATAAAAGAATATTACTTATACTGTTTTTCGACGAAATTCAAAGAACTAGTTGTCGCGATATTTCATCAGGATCCCAATACATCTGCAACCCACTTGAATAAAACATCTTTGCAGTTTCTGGAGTATTTCTTTGAATAGACCACGAGTCTTGATGCTCTCCAATATAAGCTGCTTGCTCCATGGACAGTGCTCACGCGCTAATGCAAAAGCCTAGAAAATAATATTATTAGATCAATATCTACAACAAATAATAAACCTCTTCCATTCTCTTGCCGACTTCTTCACTGCATCATGGGATAGCAACCAGCACCACAAATAAGCATCAGGCAAAACAAGTTTATTTTCTTCCCGTACAGCAATCGAGATTACTTCTTGTAAAATCCGAGCTGGATTCTGACCTTCTTGAGCATACTTTTTAAGTCCTAATACAAGCAGAGCACTGCAGCGAATCCGCCTCTGGAGCCAACCTGAAAGCAATAAGTAATTTTTAACACCTAAGGACGCAATCAAAATTACTAATGCCCGGATTTATCTTCAAATAAACAACTGCATCGAAATGGTGACTCAGCTCGATGAATTTCTTGACAAAATAAATTTCATCAGAGAATGTTTCCATGCCATCCTTCAGCAATCGAAGAAGCAGTTTAGGAGAGAACGCCTTTGATTTCTTCACTTCATTACTGTAAAATTTGCAACGAAGCTTCTGCACAGCTGGACGGTCTTTCAAGCTCTTCGCCAACGGAGATTCAGTTGCTGCTCGGTCGAACACCTTCCACTTCTTCATTAAGCCGCCATCAGTCACCTCTGAGAAGAAGGCAGCAGCCAGCTCAAGAATAATTTCAGCTTCATTTGCTAACCAGTCAAACTTCGAGTGAGCGCTGTTAGCAGAATCTTTCAAGCAAGCCATCCAGCTATTCCACGCTCTATCCTTTGCTCAAGTTCATTAGTCAACTGTAACCGATAAACCGATTATATTTGACACAATTAAAACCTAAAAAGAACCGACTTCTCTAGCGTTTCCCTGCACACCAAGCCTCAACAGGAACGACTTTTTAGTTAGCGTCTTTGGAGCGCCAGGAGAAAGCTGATCAGCCGCAGCAGGAAGACGACGACAAAAAGCTTTGGCCATTCTTAGGTAAATAAGGCGATCCCTGAGACTCTGAAGTTGCCGAACATTAAAGCTTACAGAAATGAGTGTTCAGATAAAGATTTAACCTGTATGGACCAAATACATGACGAAAGCGCAGAAAAAACCATTGAAAGAAATTTGAAAAGCTTCAAAGAACCAGCTCTGTCACCGCTATTCTCGTACTAAAATAAATAACTTGCAAAGTTGAGACGTTTAGAAACGGACAGAAACACACGGATTTCAGCATGTAAAAAGTAATTGCCAAATTCTCTGCCTCATTGATGTTGTCCACACTTTCGAGCGTTCTCTTGCGCAAGTTCACCGCTTTCTCCCGTGCCCGGCATCTAGGTCTGGTCCAGATAATTGCAAATGCGCATAGCTAAATGAAAAAATTATAGGGTCGATTAAATTATTTAAAATGATTACGTCAGTTCACGAGCAGACAAGATCCTCACAACATCCGCTTCTTCCGCACTGGACAACAGAAGCAGAAATTTGTCCAAAAATTCACTCATGCTCTCATAGCGAAGCGAGCAACTTGGGAAAAGATCAGAAGAGAGTCGACGCAAAATACCCTCGTGCGAATCGTCCTTCTGTGAAATTAAGTGTTCACAAACTGACAGCATACGTCGCAGCAAGTTACCATTCCGGGAATAACAGCACCAAAGAGTTGTAATATCTTGAAGACAAGGTACTCAGCGCAACTCTTATCAGAGAATGGGAAAAGCAGCGGTCGAACTTCTTCAAAAGACACTTTTCTAGATGCGAACTAAAATAAACAGATAAATAAATCTGTAGATGATCCGGGTTGAGCAGATCTACCTCATATAATTCGTGCGGTGTGCCTGGACTTCTGACTGGTCTCCAACTAGCTTGATTTCGGAAAGTCTCGAGCTGCCTCCAAATTTCTGCCGTCACACCCGTTTTCTGACTGCAAGTTGCAAGAATCAACTCTTCTTTTTCCTGATCTTAAGCAATTCTTTCTGCAAATCGGCGCATTCTTCAGAAGGTGCTAACGCATTAGTTTTAGACCTAGACCATCCTAAAACAAAATCAGTCTTGGATACAGTCCGGACGACGAAATCGAAACAGCATACCCAATGAACCATCATCACCTATAAATCCTTCGTATTAAATACTCAAGACGAAAAATAACAAATTACCGATTCGTGGAATACCCTGCGTCCAGAAGTTCTTGAATTTATCTACAAACTTTTCATCTACTAGAGACTGATCCATCAACGGAAAGAAGTGGAATTCCGTCAAAGCTTGCAAAGAGGCTACAGCTTGGTCAGCGAACCCACACTCTATCAGAAGTTTGCAGCGATAAACAACAAGGGAGACGAGGAAGTCATCAGTCGCTGCTTCACTGTTTAAACCATTTCCGCGATAACGAAGCATATTGCTCAGGCATCTGTCAATCATTCCTAGCTAAAAACATAATGACACTAAACAGAAATGAAGATGACTTCTATACCATTTCGGTGCTTTCGAAATTTGCGAGCTTATTTTGCCTTTTTCGCAACAGTGCTTCCCACATCACGATATTGTTTGGAAACTCATTGATGAGCTGAAAAAGTTAAGGTCATAAGAGTAAGCATGTGAATAGAGAAATATTACGCGTCCTTCCATATCGGAAAACTCATCCGAATTGAACCCATAGCAGGCTTCGGCGACATCAAGCATTTCTAGCCGAAGAGCGATACTTGAACGTTGGACCTCAAGGATTTGGAAATAATGGATTGCTTGATTTGGTAGAGCGCTCGCTTATTCCGAACTTCTGCTGCAGCGATTCCCGACTCTTTGAATGCCATCAGTTGATCCTAAAACATTCAAATAAGTTAATCATGTCGATGGCACTGAGTAATTATTTGGTACCTGCAATCGAACGAACTTTATGCAAGCATCCACATCGTTCGGCTCAATGTTGATACGAGTAGCAAGCAGAATTCGTTTCTCTTCTAATCCCGCTTCTTCCCACGACAAAAATTTACTCTTTACGTAGTCATCGTAATCATCAGGGTTCATTTTAGCAACACAGGTAGTGACAATCTCCTAATATTGCAATAAGTCTGTTTTTAAGAAGCTAACGTCAACAAACATACCTCTTTAGGCGTATATTTTTCATGTGATATTGGAATAGGCTCAACATTGACAGTTCCTAGTGGCTTTCGGTGATAAAAGACCCTTTCCACTTGTTGATTTTCCTCTCTGCCCTTGCTCAATAGATCGAAATAGCGAGGATCTCTGACAGAGACCACAGCCTCAATGAAACCAATGGCACCAAAGAGATTTGAAAGAGCACCGCTCAGAGATTTGTGACTTGCAATTTCCGACTTGTAAGACCGACCATACAGGAGATTTTTGGGATCACCTTCTGTCTCCACCACCAAATGAGTAGTTTTGTACCCGTATTCTGACGAAGAGAGAAGCTTCCAAGGGTTACTTTTCACGTCGAACATCTAAAAAAGCAGAACGGCATCAAACAGGAGAGCATAACATTAGCTGCACTTACGTTCTCAACCTTTATATCTTTGTGACCGTTCTGTCTGCTCCCCAGATTTCCACTGAAGAAGAACGACTTGAGCTGCTTGAGCTGCTAGAGGAACAGGATCTTCGACGACGCTTGCTCTTATTATGCCCCTTCTTGCTTTTGTGACTGTTATGTCGATGACTCTTCCTTCTCTTCCTGTGCTTATGCGGACTAGAAGCCTAAAAAATGGCTAGAGTAATCACGACCATACACGTAGTAGAAAATACAGTTACCAACGGAGGACATTCATCAGCTTCAGAATCACTTGCAATGGAAACTTTTTTGATGCTTAAATTTTTTGAGGTATAATTAAGACATAAAACATTGGTGACATACCTGTACTTGGAGGACTCTTCTTTTTCACGCTTCATTTCCGCACACTTCTGTTCAAGTTTTCTGATTTTCTCTTCTTGCTTTCTTGCAATCAGACAACTGTTAAAATCGGCCACGCTTCTTCGAGGCGTACTAGCTTGATCAGAAGGAGGCGTCGGTTGGAAATTTTGCTGCTGCATTCTAACGAAAGGCTGCATCATTCTCTCAGGCATCATCGCTGGCACTTGCATTGGCATCATTGGAACATAGAAGAGAGGCGGCTGATTTGGTAGCGGCTGCTGCATACTTTGGGCACCATAAGCTGGTCGATGATTCGGATGATGCGGATAAATCGATTTCGCTTTCGTCTTCCATACTCTGCTAGATCATGATTCTTTTGATCAGGATTATCGAAATCATAAGGAAATTGACCACCGTTAGAATTTCTGTTGCTAGACATTTTGCTAAAACAAAATTTTACGACAGGAATCGAAAAAGTGCTACAAAGGAAGGCTAAAGTGCCTTATGATGGGGCTGCCAAAAAGAGGTTTTCGCCACTTTTTCGCGTTTTAGCTACTGAAACGTGTATAAAACACGTTAAAAGGGGCCCGGTCGACCATTTTTAGAAAAAAATTCACCAAAAATCGACTTTTTGCCTTGGGTGACCAAGGTTAAGGGTACTGGAGGCAGGGTTCACAGATCGAAAATCGCAAAAGCAGAATTTGTTTCAAAAAAGCAGAAATTTAAACCAAAAAATCTACAAAAAGCAGGAACAAGCTGATATAAAATGCTGTGAGATGTGCAAAAATTCCTGCTTTTTCACGGACAAATAGCAGATTTTAAAGGGGCATGCTAACTAGCCCTATTTTCAAATACATCAACCGACCTAAAATTAGGGTTCGTACTCATTTGGGCGAAACTCATTTGGGCGCCCTCGTTTGGGCGCCCTCGTTTGGGCGCCCTCATTTGGGCGCCAATATTTTATATTGGTTTTTAAATGTCTCAGATAGTCTGAAAAGGATATGTTAACCCCAGGGATGGTAGGGAAACCACCAAGTACCCACCCATGAAGGGTATCCACCGGGCGGCGTCGAATTGATCCAGAGCGAATTGATCCACATAAATTTACGAAACGCAATGTTTTTATATTTTTGTCTTCACTATTTTACTTGTTAATTCAAACATTGTTCTTATGAACCAACAGTAGTTTTGCTGGATATCCATGTACCGACAAAAGCAAGTGGTGATCCACTTGGATCACAAAAAAAATAATTTTATTTTTTATTTTTTCACTTTCCAAAACCTGTTTCCTGGACTAATTCGGGCACGCTGAAGACAATTTGATAGTGGTCAAATGCCATTTTCTCGAAAATTTATTGATTTTTGATAAAATCGAGTTTTCGGTAAAATCAATTATTTTCCAAAACTCAAAAAATATTCAAGAAAATGGCCTTTTACCACTATCAAACCATCTTTAGCATGCCCGAATCACTCCAGAAAACAAGATTCGGAACATGAAAACGAAAAAATTTTTCGATCCAGGTGGACAACCACTTGGTTTTATTGTGCCCAGATAGTCATACTCAGGTTGGGGAACTCAGGTAGTGTAGCAGTACCCGGACAGTGATATTTTTGTCTTGTGGAGAAATTTTAAAATTATAATGTTTTGCTAGTCCGAGTTCACTAACTTGGGGACACAAAATGTTGGGCTTAAAGAGTGGGCAGAAATGGTGGTGGTACCCAGGTTTTCAGGTGGCAACACCAAATGAAAATGTTATGAACTACCAAAACATGTTTAGCACTTGATTTCGGATAGGATAAAATGGATTTTGATCGATTTTCACTAAATGTAAAATTTCAGGATTATGGAGCTGGAATCCAGCTGCTGGATACCCTTTACATGTGGGTACGTGATGGTTTCCCTACTATCCCTGGGGTTAACATATCCTTTTCAGACTATCTGAGACATTAAAAACCAATATAAAATATTGGCGCCCAAATGAGGGCGCCCAAATGAGGGCGCCCAAATGAGGGCGCCCAAACGAGGCGCCCAAATGAGTTTCGTCCAAATGAGGGCGCCCAAATGAGGGCGCCCAAATGAGTTTCGCCCAAATGAGTGTGTACGAAAATTAGGCCTGTAGGTTTATTTTTGGCGCGAATTTGAAATACATTTAATTTTCAAATGCATTTTTTTTGCTTTTTTATAAGGGCAGTACATTTTTCTGGCCCAAATCCATGCTTTTGTTTCAGATTCTTGGTTGTCAATGGCTAGGTAACAGCGATTTGCATGATTAGTTCATGTTGAGGAAATTAATCAAAATGGATTAAATCAACTAAAATGAGTCTTGGATATCCGCTTTGAAAAAAATAAAAAAAAATCAAAATCGTTTTTTTGATATTTTTATGCTCCACCCTTTTGTCAGGGTTTGGATGTATATCTTGTATAAAAACTGTGCGGATTGTTCTATCTGGACAGATGGAGCCACTTTATGCTTAAATTCAGCAAAAAAACTGGTGGTAGAAGGATAACGCATCTGTTTTGATGATTGTGCTTGATTTCTATTACATCATCTTTTTTCCTTCTTTGTTTTTACCATAAATTTTCAGTTCTGAAGTATTATAAATGGCGCCGGATAGAGTGAGGAAAGTGATGATGTAGGTTAGTGATTTCATTGGCTTTGCTGTAGTCATGTTTTTTGCTTGTTATAGCCTAGCAATCTCATTTTCCACTGCTTGCAAAGTTGATCTAGGGTCCAAATCCGGCTGTACGAAGACGTCATCTACCGCCTGGAGGATACATCATCGTCAGTGAAATTTATTTTGACTTACTTCTCTGATACATTCAGTCCATTTAGCATTCGATGAGTACATGAGCATTGTGGTGAATGAAGCCGAAGAGCTGCACATGAAGACTCTCAACTGAAAGAAGCTGGGGCTAATCCTTCTCAAGGCGACAATGTCACATTGCTCACTACAATTTAGTAATCGTCTATCCTGTTTTTGTTGAAATGTTGTTACAAATAAACTTCTCGTGTCATGTGGTTATTTTTGGTAATCGGAAAAATTAGTGTTGGGTTGTTTCAGCCGACGAAAATCTGCACTTACGAGAGTCTTGGTACGTATTAAAAGTGATTAGCACACAGTCGACTCTCTACATGGCGATCCTGTTTGTTAAGTCCACCTCTTCACTGTGTCTGTGTTTAACAGAACCGGTTAGACTGGTTTGAAGTCAAAATAGGAAATGTAACCCTCCTTGTTGTGTCCATTTTTTAATTGCTTTCGGGTCGAACAGGTCTCGAGGGATTTCCGGACTCGAGGGATTTTTTGCGAAGACAGACGATTGAAACTCGAATCCTTGCCAGTGAATATTGACTGAAGACAAGAAAACAGGCCAAATAAAAAGAGAAACAACGGAAATTAGTCCAACTAATCATGCAAATCGTCGTACCTAACCATCAACAACCAAAAATTCAAAAAAGGCGTGGATTTGAGTCAGAAAAAAGAGTAATACTTTTTTCTAGCGTCAAAAGACACTTTTCTAGCGCCAAAATACTTTTTTCTAGCGTCAAAATTTTCTAGCGTCAAAATACGTTTTTCTAGCGTCAAAATACGCTATTCTAGCGTCAAATTTTGTTCTCATATGCCATTTCTTGTTTCTATGTGTTTCACGGGTGTTCATTCTTAATTTCAGTTGATCAGCCAACATGGAAGCCTTCATTGAGATTGGACAAGTGAGAAAGCGTCAATTTGGTCTGAACTATCATCCTATCGCCCACTTTGAAGATGAAAACTGCCTCGAACAATGGATGCAGCTGAACAAAGGATCGTGGACCAAGTTCGTGTTTATTTGTTTTGTCTGGTATGTCTGGTAGTTCTGTCTGGTATGGTCAACGCCTCTTATCCAACAGCTACAGCGAAACTCGGTAACTATACTTTAGCTGCTGTTACTGTTTGGCCTGCTGTGAAGAGGAGGATGTGCTATGTCCATATGTTTTGTTTTCATTGTTATCGCTTTGTTCTTGGAGTGTGGTATTTGGAATAAAAGTTGTCTGGTCTGAATCATGTGGCGTAGAGTATAATTTTGAAGATGTGGGAATAGGGATTGAGTAGAATGAAAAGGAAATAAAACAGGAAATAACGACCACATCTTTGACAGTGGAAGTTTTGAAGGTAGAAAGAAGTATTTTTATGGCAGAAAAAGCTATTACACGGCAGAAAAGCATTTTCACGGCAAAAATTCATTTTGATGGCAGATGAAAAGGGTCTGGCTTTTGACGCTAGAATAGCGTATTTTGACGCTAGAATGGCGTATTTTGACGCTAGAAAAACGTATTTTGACGCTAGAAAAATTTTGACGCTAGAAAAAAGTATTTTGACGCTAGAAAAGCGTCTTTTGACGCTAAAAGAAAGTACCACCCCAGAAAAAATGGCAACCGGACAATAATCTTTTTTTGAGAAATTTGTCGCGCGAGAATTTTTCCTTTTTGAAAATTTTGTCGCGCGACATTCTTCCGTTTATCAAATTTTGTCGCGCGACATTCCTCTTTTTTTACTGAATTTTTTTCGCGCGACATTTCTTATTTTTGTCTTTTTTATTTTGGTTTGTAGTCCCCACTACTACTAAAGGAGTGTCCGTCTGTCTGTCTGTGTGTCCGGACACAATTGCGTTTGAAAATCATTTCCTTTCGAGACCAAAAAATTATTTCGTAGTCATTTGGGTATATAAGCAATTGTGTCAGTCTTTTCATTCATTCTTAGGTTTTGTGTGTGGTGGGTGGTCGTGTCAGCTGTGGACAAAGCTTTTTTTGCTGCAAAAAGACTTTTTTTGCTGCAAAAAGACTTTTTTTTGCTGCAAAAATTAGTTGATGCAAAAAGTCTTTTTTTTGCTGCAAAAAAACTTTTTTTTTGCTGCAAAAAGTCTTTTTTTCGCTGCAAAAAGACTTTTTTTTGCTGCAAATATTTTTGCTGCAAAAAGTCTTTTTTTGCTGCAAAAAAACTTTTTTTTGCTGCAAAAATTCTTTTTTTCGCTGCAAAAAGACTTTTTTTTGCTGCAAATCGGCTTTTTTTGCTGCAAATCGGCTTTTTCTGGTCCAAACTATTTTAGCTGTAATTTTGGCGTGCGGTCGATTGGTCCACGGTCAATTGCTCCACGGTCAATTGATCCACGGTCAATTGGTCCACAGGTCAATTGGTCCACAAATTATTTTCAAATTAAATTCTTTTTTGTCTTGTGAAGAACTTCTATTACTTTAACAGTTTTTCGATAATTCAGCCTTAACCCTACTGGTTAATCCACGCACCAACCAAACCAAGTGGTCGTCCACTTGGATCAAACTTTTTATGGTCTAATAAACAACCTGGGTACCACCTAGAAACAACCACCACCCAAGCACTGCTACCTAGGCACTTCTACTCCTGAATACCGGTACCTGGTCAATGCCTTGGTACTAGTACCGTACTACTACCTTAACACCAGTTCAGCTTTCAGGGTCATTCCAGCAATTTTAACGAAACTATAAATTACCCCACAAAATGGAATTTTACTATTATCAAACCCTCTTTAGAATGCTCGAATTAGTGTAAAAAACAGGTAATAGAACCGTGGAGCAATTGACCGTGGACCAATCGACCGCACGCCAAAATTACAGCTAAAATAGTTTGGACCAGAAAAAGCCGATTTGCAGCAAAAAAAAGCCGATTTGCAGCAAAAAAAGTCTTTTTGCAGCGAAAAAAAGAATTTTTGCAGCAAAAAAAAGTCTTTTTGCAGCAAAAATATTTGCAGCAAAAAAAAGTCTTTTGCAGCGAAAAAAAGACTTTTTGCAGCAAAAAAAGTTTTTTTGCAGCAAAAAAAAGACTTTTTGCATCAACTAATTTTTGCAGCAAAAAAAAGTCTTTTTGCATCAACTAATTTTTGCAGCAAAAAAAAAGTTTTTTTGCAGCAAAAAAAGACTTTTTGCATCAACTAATTTTTGCAGCAAAAAAAGTCTTTTTGCAGCAAAAAAAAGTCTTTTTGCAGCAAAAAAAGCTTTGTCCGTCAGCTGTGGCTGAATCAATTGGTTGGATCAGTACAATTGTATTGATTGTACAATTGTACTGGTTGGATTAGTTCAGCTGGTTGAATCAGTCCAGTTGTATTGATCCATCTGGTTGAATTGATTCAGCTGCTTGAATCAATTCAGTTGGATGGATCAGTCCAATTGTACTGATTCAGCTGGTTGGATTGGTTCAGCTGGTTGAATTAATCCAATTATTGGATCAGTTCAATTGGATTGATCCATCTGGTTGAATTGGTTCAGCTGGTTGAATCAATCCAATTGGTTGGATCAGTCCAGTTGTATTGATCCATCTGGTTGGATTGGTTCAGCTGGTTGAATCAATCCAATTATTGGATCAGTTCAATTGGATTGATCCATCTGGTTGAATTGGTTCAGCTGGTTGAATCAATCCAATTGGTTGGATGAGTCCAATTGTATTGATCGATCTGGTTGGATTGGTTCATCTGGTTGAATTAGTCCAATTGGATGGTGTCAAACATTCACAAAAAAGCAAGGAGCGCGAAGCGCTCCTCTTTCCAGTGCATTATGCCTTTGCATTTAGCTCTGAAGGTGTCAGTCCCTTATTCATTTATCCTTACTATCCACAGTAGGGGCTGCAAGCTTCATTCCTTATTGCATTTGGTATGCAACGGTATCTGCAAAAATCAAAATGGCCACAGTTGGGGCTGCAAGCCTCACTCTTTATTGTATTTGGTATGCAACGGTATCTGCAAAAATCAAAATGGCCACAGTTGGGACCGCAAGCTTTATTCCCTACTGCATTTGGTATGCAATGGTATCTGCAAAAATCAAAATGGCCACAGTTGGGGCTGCAAGCCTCACTCTTTATTGCATTTGGTATGCAAAGGTATCTGCAAAAATCAAAATGGCCACAGTTGGGGCTGCAAGCCTCACTCTTTATTGCATTTGGTATGCAAAGGTATCTGCAAAAATCAAAATGGCCACAGTTGGGACCGCAAGCTTTATTCCCTACTGCATTTGGTATGCAATGGCATCTGCAAAAATCAAAATGGCCACAGTTGGGACCGCAAGCTTTATTCCCTACTGCATTTGGTATGCAATGGCATCTGCAAAAATCAAAATGGCCACAGTTGGGGCTGCAAGCCTCACTCTTTATTGCATTTGGTATGCAAAGGTATCTGCAAAAATCAAAATGGCCACAGTTGGGGCTGCAAGCCTCACTCTTTATTGCATTTGGTATGCAAAGGTATCTGCAAAAATCAAAATGGCCACAGTTGGGGCTGCAAGCCTCACTCTTTATTGCATTTGGTATGCAAAGGTATCTGCAAAAATCAAAATGGCCACAGTTGGGGCTGCAGGCCTCATTCCCTACTGCATTTGGCATGCAATGATATCCCCGAAAATCAAAAATGGCCACAGTTGGGACCGCAAGCTTTATTCCCTACTGCATTTGGTATGCAACGGTATCTGCAAAAATCAAAATGGCCACAGTTGGGACCGCAAGCTTTATTCCCTACTGCATTTGGTATGCAATGGCATCTGCAAAAATCAAAATGGCCACAGTTGGGACCGCAAGCTTTATTCCCTACTGCATTTGGTATGCAATGGTATCTGCAAAAATCAAAATGGCCACAGTTGGGGCTGCAAGCCTCACTCTTTATTGCATTTGGTATGCAAAGGTATCTGCAAAAATCAAAATGGCCACAGTTGGGACCGCAAGCTTTATTCCCTACTGCATTTGGTATGCAATGGCATCTGCAAAAATCAAAATGGCCACAGTTGGGGCTGCAAGCCTCACTCTTTATTGCATTTGGTATGCAAAGGTATCTGCAAAAATCAAAATGGCCACAGTTGGGGCTGCAAGCCTCACTCTTTATTGCATTTGGTATGCAATGGCATCTGCAAAAATCAAAATGGCCACAGTTGGGACCGCAAGCTTTATTCCCTACTGCATTTGGTATGCAATGGCATCTGCAAAAATCAAAATGGCCACAGTTGGGACCGCAAGCTTTATTCCCTACTGCATTTGGTATGCAATGGCATCTGCAAAAATCAAAATGGCCACAGTTGGGACCGCAAGCTTTATTCCCTACTGCATTTGGTATGCAATGGCATCTGCAAAAATCAAAATGGCCACAGTTGGGACCGCAAGCTTTATTCCCTACTGCATTTGGTATGCAATGGCATCTGCAAAAATCAAAATGGCCACAGTTGGGGCTGCAAGCCTCACTCTTTATTGCATTTGGTATGCAAAGGTATCTGCAAAAATCAAAATGGCCACAGTTGGGGCTGCAGGCCTCATTCCCTACTGCATTTGGCATGCAATGGCATCTGCAAAAATCAAAATGGCCACAGTTGGGACGGCAAGCTTTATTCCCTACTGCATTTGGTATGCAACGGTATCTGCAAAAATCAAAATGGCCACAGTTGGGGCTGCAGGCCTCATTCCCTACTGCATTTGGCATGCAATGATATCCCCGAAAATCAAAAATGGCCACAGTTGGGACCGCAAGCTTTATCCCTACTGCATTTGGTATGCAACGGTATCTGCAAAAATCAAAATGGCCACAGTTGGGGCTGCAAGCCTCACTCTTTATTGTATTTGGTATGCAACGGTATCTGCAAAAATCAAAATGGCCACAGTTGGGACCGCAAGCTTTATTCCCTACTGCATTTGGTATGCAACGGTATCTGCAAAAATCAAAATGGCCACAGTTGGGGCTGCAAGCCTCACTCTTTATTGTATTTGGTATGCAACGGTATCTGCAAAAATCAAAATGGCCACAGTTGGGACCGCAAGCTTTATTCCTACTGCATTTGGTATGCAATGGCATCTGCAAAAATCAAAATGGCCACAGTTGGGACCGCAAGCTTTATTCCCTACTGCATTTGGTATGCAACGGTATCTGCAAAAATCAAAATGGCCACAGTTGGGGCTGCAAGCCTCACTCTTTATTGCATTTGGTATGCAAAGGTATCTGCAAAAATCAAAATGGCCACAGTTGGGACCGCAAGCTTTATTCCCTACTGCATTTGGTATGCAATGGCATCTGCAAAAATCAAAATGGCCACAGTTGGGACCGCAAGCTTTATTCCCTACTGCATTTGGTATGCAATGGCATCTGCAAAAATCAAAATGGCCACAGTTGGGACCGCAAGCTTTATTCCCTACTGCATTTGGTATGCAATGGCATCTGCAAAAATCAAAATGGCCACAGTTGGGACCGCAAGCTTTATTCCCTACTGCATTTGGTATGCAATGGCATCTGCAAAAATCAAAATGGCCACAGTTGGGACCGCAAGCTTTATTCCCTACTGCATTTGGTATGCAATGGCATCTGCAAAAATCAAAATGGCCACAGTTGGGGCTGCAAGCCTCACTCTTTATTGCACTTGGTATTCAATGGCATCTGCAAAAATCAAAATGGCCACAGTTGGGGCTGCAGCCTCATTCCCTACTGCATTTGGCATGCAATGATATCCCCGAAAATCAAAAATGGCCACAGTTGGGACCGCAAGCTTTATTCCCTACTGCATTTGGTATGCAATGGTATCTGCAAAAATCAAAATGGCCACAGTTGGGGCTGCAAGCTTTATTCCCTACTGCAGTTGGTATGCAAGTTTATCTGCAAAAAAAACAATATTTATACGAACGCAAAGGTAAGGCGCGCGGAGCGCGCCGGCCCCTGGGGCTAGTATCTTACTAAATATTAAACAATGGGCTTGAGTTCAGAATCCCCCCCCCCCACGGGGACTGATCAGATCGAGGAGATAACATCATATTCGTGTTTCTCGACCCCGATTTCATGAGAAAGCCGGCTGTTTTTTTGGTTCTGAGAAAAAAAAATTTTTCGAACCACAGGGGGGGTTGGTATCATGGTTTTTTAGTCAAAATTTGAAAAATTTAAATTGGCGCCTTTTGAATTTTAAAGGAAATAAGGGCTGTATTGGGAGGGGAAGGGAATAAAAGGGCCACTAATGACTCAGGGCCCACTAACAAGAAGATGTTGAACATAGTTTTGAATACTGGGCCTACCGCATAAATAAACTCTGGTATGCATGCTTTTTCATGCATCCAGAGTCACTTTCGAGTGATTTGTGTCTAAGGTATGTGGGTGTGCACATCTCAACTCCAAGCCCCCAACCCCCCGAAGGGGCGCAGGGGCTTGAGAGTTAGAGATGCGCGCACACACTTACCTTAGACATGATTCCGAGAAGTACTCTTGACCATAAAATGCATATAGAGTCTTTTTTTGCCACGGCCCAGTTGAAAAACATGGTGAGGCAGTCGAAGAATATAGATATTCAAATTTATAATGTTCTGCCATAAAAGTGGCCCCCTTTATTCCCTTCCCCTCCCAATACAGCCCTTATTCCCTTTTAAATTCAAAAGGCGCCAATTTAAATTTTTCAAATTTTGACTAAAAAACCATGATACCCCCCTGTGGTTCGAAAAAAAAATTTTTTCTCAGAACCAAAAAAACAGCCGGCTTTCTCATGAAATCGGGTCGAGAAACACGAATATGATGTTATCTCCTCGATCTGATCAGTCCCGTGGGGGGGATTCGAAACTGCAACCAAACAATGTACAAATTCAACAAAATAAATCTTTATGCATAAAAATAACATCACTCAATCAAAAATTGACAACACATTAATATCCGGCATCAAATATAAGATGTTTTCCTTGTCTTCTTCATCCTCTTCAAATTCATCAATGTCCGGATTAGCGCCCTTCGGGTAACATAACGAGTCTTGGATTGATCGCAAGAAGGCTAATAATTCATTATCGGAGCTGGTTCTGTTTGATTTTTCCTGATTTCATTCCATCCGACGACAGTTGAGTGAATTTGCTGCTCTGCTTCCAGTTGCTTTGCTCGCATAATTCGAAAAGGTTCCTCGGGTTTCGCTCATGTCTTAGATTATATGTTACTTTTCATACGAAACTTAAACAACAACCTGATGATTGCGTGACGAACGCCCTCTTTTTCGTCCATCTGATGTCGAATTACCTTGCTTCGATCAGGTTTGCCACCGCCAGGAAAGTGACTCTTGTATTCTTTATTCCATGCTTCGACGGCGTTGTTGGTAACTGGCCTCTGTTTGATGATATGCTGATTAACATTCCAAAGATCAAAACTGTACAGAGGCTTTCTTGGCTGCGCATTGTCTCCACGGTAAATGTACGTTGTCCTGATGTACTTGAAAAACGCTAAATTATATTTATAATTTTTTAAACCAAATACAAATCATACCTGTAACTCTCTGATCATCTGCACCCGAAGCAATTCTATTATGAACCATTCTCTCGTATTCTCTGATCAGCGCATGTAAACCAAAAAGCACATCTTTGCAAGGCAAATAAGCAAGCTTTGAAAATAGAATAATCCAATCGCTTAATTCCCCATTGACATAAAAGCGAGCCATTCCATGTTTCTTTGCCCATTGCTGTTCAGCGTGCCACAAATCAAATATACATCGTATTGCAACTTCACATGGAAAGATCGACAGCACAACATTCGAAGGACCAGATTCGAAGTCTAAGGTTGAGGGTTATGTTGTAAATAAAATGTATATTCACCAGAAACGAAAGCATCAACACAATATTCAATAGCTGGCAAATAAAAAAACTTCTTGAATACTCGACGGAACGTTTTTTCACTTTTAGACCGCATCCAGCTGAATCCAATAACGCAGAATGTGTCGTCAATCATTTCATGCAGTGTAAAATACTAAGACGCTTTAAATTAATACTGATAATATAAATAAATTATACCTGATAGAATTTTCTTGGAGTCTTCTTATAGGTCGCGTCAAAAACAATTACTTGGCTCGTTTCAAGAGGTCATGCCCAAAATCCGACATCCATACAACAATCCACGGTAAAGCTGAATTTTCGCCTGAATTAGTACCCAAAGCACCACCTTGGACCCAATAAACAACTTTTGGGCACAGCTCTAAGTCGCCGAGTGTCAAAAATAAACTAAACACACTTTATGCTGTAAATAAAATTTAAATTTGCTTTACAAAGGAGTTTGTTGTATACATGAAACGGTTTATCATTACACATTTTCTGCACAGAATGTCATACAGTTGGATTCAGCAAGAGTTGCATATTATTCCTCGCATCCGCATTTACAAAACTCATGCACAGGAAGGCGTATATCCAATCCCCTGCAAAAAATAAAATAAAAACAGTGAACAAAGGAAAATTAATAAGATAACCTGCAATTTTACGTACAAAAGGTACATGCAAGGTACATGCATCACACGATATGCCATGTGTGTATGTCGGTCAAAATGATGTGACTTAGCTCCAAAAACGCTTACAACATAGTTGTTGTGATTGTGTGAACAGCTGACAAAGCCTGGCGAATAGTTAATAAATTCCCCATATACACCTACAGTGGAAACATCCACGCGGCACAACATCCTATAATTGATTGACTGATTTATTTAGCAGGAGAACTAGTAATCCCCTGTTTTTTTAACCCTAATAGGTTTACATAAAAATGCCAGACCAAGTTTTTCGCAAGAAAATGTGAAAAACACTGCTAGAATTTTTTACTTCAGAGTTATCTAAAAGTACACGTATTTTAGATCTTAGATCTTTGCAAACACTTTTATACCTCGATATAACCCCTAGAAATTGACCCAATGGTGCGTTATATTAAGGTTTAACTGTGTTACTAGCTCTGGTATTTTTTCATTGTTCCTCCAGACTTCTTAAGCTATTGAAGACTATAATTTTGCCGCAAAAAACAACCAGTCAGTTTTAAATGTTCCAGTTCAGCAAATACATCTTGGAGGCTCTTCGAGCCTTTTTTCGTGTAACTTCTCTGACTAAGTGTGTTACTTTTTGCTGTATATTGTGCCTGCAGAAAAGTTTGAACTCACAGTCCCGCAATATTGTTTTGTAAAAAATGCTCTATTAGCTAGCAACTAAGTCCGACCAGAAATAGGAAATCCTTGTTGCACCTTCTTCAATTTGAGAAGTCTAATTATCGCTTAAAATGGAATGGTACTTTCTTCTCGAAATTACCGCGAATCATTTTTTTCTCACTGCAATTTGATTTTCCCGCAAAACACTTTTTTTTCCCGCAAAAATATTTTCTCATCGCATTTTGAAATTTTCAGTTAAATTTCGTAAAATTTAACTTAATTTTTCAGATATAAAATGACTTGGATCCCTCGAAATCCTACCCGGAGTGGCTAGAGGTCCCTGAAAGTCGGTTTTTTGGGGATTCACTAAAGGGGGGTAAACCTGGATAGTCTTCTGTGCAGCCATAGGGGTTCGAACCATCAACCTCGGTTTTGAGAAATTTTGCGCGAATTTAAATTTTTTAGTCTGGACCAACCAAACCAAGTGGTCGTCCACTTGGATCGAATTTTTTTTTCGCGTTTTTCATGATCCAAAACCTATTTTCTGGACTAATTCGGGTATGCTGAAGACGATTTGTTAGCGGTGAAATGCCGTTTTGTAGGGTATTTTTTTAGTTTTATTAAAATCAACTTTTCATAAAATCAATTACCGTGTTTTCTCTATAAATCCCCCCTCTCTAATAACTCCCCCGCCCCCTTAAAAGGTGATTTTCGCTACACCTTGTTCAGATTTATCAAAAGTCAATTTTCACAGTTTTTAAGTTAGCGTTCCATTCAATCAAACAATGATTTAATGTGAAAAAAAAGTGAAGCAAACAAATCAACATTCACCACCATTACAATCTTTAAGGTTTATTTTTTCGCATTGAACGATAACTCCTCCGGGAGATTTAATAGAGAAAATACGGTATTTCTCAATACTCAAAAATATCTTACAAAATGGCATTTAACCACTATCAAACCATCTTCAGCATTTCCGAATTAGTTCAGAAAACAGGATCCGAAACATGAAAAACGTAAAAAAATTTTTTGATTCAAGTGGACGACCACATGGTTCAGTTGGTGCATGGATTATACAGTAGAAATGAAGATGGATCATAGAAAAACATGTTAAATTTTAAAAGTTCTTTACAAGACGAAAATATCACTACCCGGATACCACTACACTACCTCAGTTCCTCAACTTGGGTACTACAAGCTCGGTACCACTACCTGGGCAGTATAATGGGATCACCACTACCTGGGTACCACCATCTGGATATCACTACCTGGGTACCACTCATTAGGCACTACCACCTGAGTAACACCACCTGCTTATGAAAATCAGGATACCACAACCTGAGAGGTCTGGGGCATTTCCGAGTCGACCATTTCCAAGTCGGACATTTCCGAGTCTAGCATAAAAACGTTGAATTGGCGTTTTTCTTGCAGCTTAGTTCACTTTTAGGCACTTGTTGGGTTGGGGGGCCTCTTATCAAAAAAAAATTCTTACCAAAACGACCTGTTATCAATAGGACCTCTTACAAAATTGGCGGTTATATCTTCGTGTACAGCCGTTTAGGATGGTTTAGGGTGATTTAAGATGGTTCAGGGTGAAATTCTGAGCTATTGAGCCCATCGGACTGGAATTCTGATCCGCCCGAACGAATTTTTGCATAAAGTTTACCCCCCTTTGGTAACCCCTAAAAAACCAACTTTCAGGACTTTTAGCCCCTCCGGGGTGGGATTCTGAAGGATCCAAATTCTTTTCAGACTATAAAATTCAAACTCCCATAAAATTTCGGACTAAAAATCCAAGATACGATGAGAAAATTTTTTTGCAGTGAGAAAAAAGTATTTTTGCGGGAAGAAAAAAGGATTTTACGGGATAATAAAATTGCGCTAAGAAACAAATGATTTGCGGGGCGTTTGTAGTATATTTTCGGTAAGAAAAAAATATTATCCCTTAAAATGTCGATCAAAAGTGCGGCAAGTGACTTACTCTAGGTGAATACCTCGAGATTCAGCAAATCCTTTGATTTTCTTCATAGTTTGCACCTCTACGAACTCGATTTCAATTTCAAGAAACTTCAACCTAATCGCGTGTTCGAGCAATGCCACAAGTTCATCGTAAAACTTTTTGCTCTCCTCAATTTTATTGGCTGAAAGCAGCCAAGGCATTCTTACCTCGACAACTCCGTTAAGGCATTTACTTAGTAAAAACCTTTGCCTGAAAAAAAACATTATAAAGTTTTTAGTTCTTAATAACAAGCGTGTATAGTACCTGACTGGGGTATAGCCTTTTCTTTGACTCGTGCCAGCATTTTGGAAATACGGTCTTTACTGAGAAGGTATTGGCCAATTCAAATCTGTGGATGGAAATAATGTCCCTCCATTGTCTGCACGTTTGAGCACACATACCCAGATCTATGATACACTCAAGGCGTTGAAATACGTTAACCTAAAGTTTATGGTACAACAAGGAAAGCTAGAGAATTTTATTACCAGCACATCGCTTGGAAAATAATTAATGTGCATTTAAGGTGGAGTTGAATGAAAGTGAAGAGAGATGAGCAATTGTTAGGTTTGTATTGCATTTCTGTTATTCATTCTTAATTTCCGCCTTTTATGGCGTTGCATAGTGCATAATTTTCAGGCATATATTTAAATAGCGCTGATATGGCTTGGGCCCCGCCGCCATTTTATTATAATCGGCCACAAAAACAAGGTCATTCACAGTCGAAAATAAAAGCAGTGACAATTACTTTTACTTAATAAACGACTCTATGGATCAAGAAAAAATACAGTCGACTCTCGCTAACACGTCATCCCTGGGACCGGAAAAAGTGACGGGTTAGCAAGAGTGACGGCTTATCTAGAATATTTTTCCTTGACTTTACTTGTCGGCCATCTAAATTTTCAGTAAAAAAGGTGACGGGTTAGTGGAGTGACGTGTTAGCGAGAGTTCACTGTACATTTGCAATGTTTTTTTTGCCAATTGTGTAATTTACTAGCACTATTGCCTGTTTGTCATGATCTTTTAGATTTTCCACCCGATTAAACAGCTTTAGCAGAAGGCTCTGGCTCTGCTCTGGCTCCGAGCATGAGCCAAAACCGAGGGCTGAAAACAAGGAACAAAACAGAAAAGATACCTAAAGCCAGAGCAAAGGAAGACAGCACTAGCCAAGAAAAGAGCCATAATTCATAATTTTTAAACCGAGGCTGAAAAAAAAAGAACAAAAAAAAGAGAAGATACCTAAGGCCAAAGCGAAGGATGAGAGCATGAGCCAGAGCTGGATCAAATTTTTCAAAATTGAGAGCACAGAGCAAGAGCCGGAGCAAATTTTTTGCTCCGTCGACGGCGAAGCAAGACGACAGCAAATACCGCGACCGCAAATCAGCCCTCTTCCTCCACCTTGATGGCCTGAAAAATTAATATTTATTCAAAATTAATAACTAACCTTTGTGATTTAAAATTGTATAGGGAGTCGGTTTGTTAGTACCGCAATTTAAATTCCACCCATCCGGAGCGAAAAACCTTGGGTAGGTATTTCTCGGGTATGTAGTTATATACCCAGATGGCCTAAAAATAAAACAGCCCAAATCAAAAACAAACCACTGTTCCTTATCTAAAATGGCCTGACGAAACCAAAAATTATGCCTATGACTACTTTGCCTTTCACTCAGAGCTATCTATGACTCTATGCTTATGACGTTTGAATCACTGCTGCAAATTCAACATTCAACTAAAATTTTTGTCTACTTTCGTTGGTTGGCGAATATGTTGGCGAAATATATGCAGCGGAATATAAGACTATAACCATAGAGGCAGAGACATAGCTGCCTTGTCTCGCGAGACAGATGGACTCGCGAGACAATTTTGTTTTTTGCTTAAAGGACCCTGTCTCTTCCTGATCAATGGTCCCGCGCCAATTCAAAAAATTTTCCCTGATCATTGAAGTTCTGTACGGATTTTTTAACTTGATTTATAACACAACTATACCTAAAATTAAATTCTAGGCCTTGTTTTGTTGGAAACCAAGTTGAAAAATACGAACAGAACTTCAATGATTAGGGAAAATTTCATGAATTGCGCGCGAGACCATTGATCAGGAAGAGCCAGGGTCCTTTAAGTGCTTAATCAGTTGATTTTTTGGTTGGTGTGTGGTTGTTGGTCGTGTTTATAATATCTTTCTACAGTCAAGTCTCGATATAAGATACACCCTCGGTACTGGACCAAGTGTATCTTGTATCGAGGTGTACCTTATATAGAGACTAATTTAAGGAGGTTATTCAACTTGGGACGGACCCAGGTGTATCTTATATCGGGGGTATCTTTTATCGAGAGTTGACTGTATATCATTCTCGCCTTCTTCGTGTATATTTTCGATATACCTTATTTTCTCTATTAACGCACCCGGGTTCATTATTTTTCAACCCTTCAAAATGTTGAAATTGTATATCAAAAATGGCCCTAACTCTGAAATCTTAGTCAAAAATCGAGGGGCGGTTCATTATTAGAGAGGGGTTCCTTAATAGAGAAAATACGGTAATTACTTTGTTTTCATTCGAAATTGTCGCAATGCAGCTATTTCCACACACCAGGCCTAAAAATAAAAAAAGGTCTAGAAATTACCAAATTTTGACCGGCGACAAACTGCACTCGAATTTTCCAGAAACACGAATCAACCCAAATCATCTAAAAGCACCTTATGCTCCCTGAACCTCGTTAAGCACCTAGTGACCAGGACATGAATCGAGGTCCTCTACTCGGGACTGATTGCACCCAGAGGGGTTCGAACCAGCAACCTTGGTGATGATTATGTGGATCTCTACACCACTTGAACACTCAAAATTATAATAAAAATAAGGTATCCGCCCAGGTGGATTCGAACCAGCAACCTCTATATCACCCTTAGTATCGCTCAGAACTTTATCCAGAGTGACCAAACCAACTGGTCGTCCACTTGGATCAATGTTTTTTTTTACGTTTTCGGGTCTTAAAAGAATTATTCTGTACTAATTTGAGCATGCTGAAAATGGTTTGACAGTATAATCACGTTTTATCGAGAAATTTTTGAGTTATTATAAAATTCTTGACTTATAGTGAACTCTCCAATAACGTCTCTCTGATTAACGTCCCTCTCCCATTAACGTCTCTCTGATTAACGTCCCTCTCCCATTAACGTCTCTTCATAGTTGATCCCATCCTTGTGAACGACCCTCCACATAACTTCTTTTGATTTTTTTCAAAAAAATTGGAATTGAATTTGGTAATATGGTTTAAGTCCGGCCTAACTTAAGTCCAGTTTAAGTCCGGCCCAACTTATGCTAGCATACCCTCTGCATAAGCAAAAACCAAACCAACAACATGGAGGAGTGACAAAAAAATAGAGGAGATTTCAAAGCCCTCACCTAGCTGTTATGTAATGTAATGAACCAATAAAAAATTTGCTTTGTTTGTTCTGTGCTGTAAAATAAAATAATCTCCGTGTTTTTTTGAGCATCCTATATGTCGAAATTTCTTCAAAATCAAAAATTTGATAAAGGAAGTAACTTCTAACCGACTGTTTTCGACAATAAATTACACCAAAAAAGAGTGGTTTACAACTTTTCCAATTTATTAAAATGGGAAAAACTGTCATGCGCCGATTAAAATCGGATGTTGGTTTGCTCTGGATGGTCATCTTTGATGAGGGAGAAAACCCTCCTTTTTGTCAACAACACTTTCCCCAAAAACAATGAAGTATGAGAGAACTTGTTTTTTTCACAAGTTTTTCTCCCCTCTTTTACTAAATTGCGCAAAAATTAGTTAAATTCAATTTTTTTTTTCTTCCATCAGTTCAAAAGACAACCAACAAGTTTGAGGGAGAAGGAACAGTCAAGTGGACACCGAAATTGATACAAAAAAGCAATTTGGGCTCCATACTCAAGCGGTGCTAACAACAACACCACAAACAAATATAATAACAAGAAGAAGAAGAAGCAGACAACAACATAACAAATGTTTGCTCCTGCAGCATACAAATTATCGTCTTTTGCAACACCACGAAATTTTGCTATTACAGTCGAGTTTAAATTTACCGCAACTTCAAGCTAATTTTTACCATTGGTCGGATTTTCGATGTACCACCATTTATGCTGCACCCCTCATTTTAAAGCATTTTTCTCGGTGGTCTATTTTCCTGAC
This sequence comes from Ditylenchus dipsaci, assembly GCA_004194705.1. Classification (NCBI taxonomy): domain Eukaryota; kingdom Metazoa; phylum Nematoda; class Chromadorea; order Rhabditida; family Anguinidae; genus Ditylenchus; species Ditylenchus dipsaci. The sequence continues at coordinate 37,386 of SADC01000269.1, forward strand.
AATTGACCGTGTTGGTAACCCATCATGGGGCGAAAAATGCGTTTTGGTTAGAGTAGTCAAAATTGTTGAGCAGAATTTTTTTGAGCATATTCTAGCAGAATTAATATCAGTGTCTGTGAATCCGGTTATGGATATCTGCGTAATCTAACTTTTATACTAAACGATTTAAGTACAGAATCTTCCCTGGCCCAAAAATGGCCGAAATGGTATCCTAAGGCTTTTTGGGATCTAAAATTGACAAAAACACGGAAAATTAGAACGTTGTAAAAGGCGCGAATTTGAAAAAAATTCCAAAAACCTCTAAACGCCTGATCACACTGATATTAATTGAATAGGAATCATCAATTTGACAGGTAACAAATCAAAAAAACATAGGGAAATTTCTTTTCGAAAATTCCGCCTTCCCAAAAAAGATTCAACAGGAAATATATACGACATAAAAAGAAATTTTCAGTATATATTCTAAAAACCAAGGTTTTTGCTTGGTCCCCGTGTGGTTTGGTCCTGGTCTGTGAATGGTCTCTGGATAGGGAAAGCCTAAACCACTCAGCGAATGCTGAAAAAAAGGAAAAAAAGCAGATACCTACGGCTTGTGGCATAGCCAGGGGCAGGAGGAGGCCTTTAGAAAATCATAATTTTTCGTGTTTTTGTCAGAACTTTTCTCATTTTTCGAATAGCAGAAATCAACTGAATAATAAATTTTATTTTAGCACAAAAGATATTACCTTAAATTTCTGCTTTCCCAATCGGATTTTTGTTTTGAAAGAATTTTGCAAAATATAATACTGATTTCTTCAGGATTTTACAAATTTTGTCCTTACTGGTGCCCCTGTCAGATTTTTCTTAAAGCAGTATAAGTAAAATGGACTAAAAAATTTTGGTGCCCCCCCCCTTCCGTCAGAAATTTCTGGCTACGCCTCTTTCTACGACCAAAGCAACAAAGAATGACGTATACGGACGAAGTCACGTTGACCAAAAGGGTAGCAAGCCAAAATAGTTGGTTTTGACAAAAAATTAGTAATTTCTATTAAAAATAAGCATTTCGCAGCCAACTTTAGTTCACAGTGTTTCAAAATTCGAATTTTAGTATGTTAGGAAAATTTGGCGCCAAATAAAAAAATGGCAAAATTTTCAAAAATGGTCGATTTCAGACTATTTTTATTTGTGTTTCTCATCGATTTTTTTTCTCTTTTGCCTTTGCATATTTATAGCCAGAATATTCCTTACACTAAGGGCTTTCGAATGAGCCATCACTTGCCTATAAAACATGCAAAATTTGAAAGCTATAATTGATTTCTGTGAAAATTTCCAAGAATTTTTTTTCATCTAGTTGACTAGATTGAGATTCTAGCACTATTTTTTGTCGAGGTTTCCTGAAACGCAACTGGAGGCTTGATAGAGGAGTGAATTTGCTGCATTTTGGTACTAAGGACGTATACAAAAAATGCAAATTTCAGGTGTTTTATGCAAAAGTTAGATGGAAAACACAAAAACCCCTATTTTTACTCGGAAAAATGCCACTTGTTTGCTTCAAGTGGTCTCTAGTTTCTAAAATAACATCATCACAAAATTCGGCTCAACTTTTCGAGTAGTTTAATGTATGAGCTACGTTTTGGTATATAAGTTGTACGTAAAACTCCGTGGTTTTGCACTTTTTTTCCGTCGTTTATGTTGTCCAACATTTTTTGTATTTTCAGGTGATTCAATGGTGCAGACGAGACGTGCTACTGTGGTACGAAAAGAGCTAACAACAAAGAAACCTGTCACTCTGAGAACTGTGGAAGCAACAATGGCTGCTGTGGAAGCGAAGAGAGCAAGAAAAATCTCAAAGGAAATAGCTAGTTCCCGAGCAAAGGAAGCGACCAGAATACGTCTTTGTAAGCTGTTTTACCTTACTCTTTCGTAGTGGTTATAAGTCTTTTGTTTCAGCAAAACTGGCCAAAGGAAAAGCAAAGCAGTCAAAACACGCTCAAGATGATGTCGAAGCAAGGGCCCTTCTCTCAGCCAAGAGGAAGCAAGCAGCTGCAAGCAGGTGGAACAAGTCTAGTGCTAACAAGGATCAAAGAATCAAGGCTGTCGAAAAGACAAGTTTGTTGTTTTATTTACTGGCTGTTCGACGTTTATCTACGTAAATCTAAGTATCTTTTTTCAGCAAAAACTTTGCCAGTAAGAAAGAGCCAAAGCACTCAAGTTGACTTCAGCTCTCCAGTGATTGATGAACTCCGGCATTCTTTGAAAATGAAGGATGATAAATACAGATGCCTTGAACAAAGGCTTACCAAGTCAGACAGGAAAAAAACTCAAACTGTAGGGCCTGTCACACAAATTTAATACTTTACGTAACTATTTAGTTGCCGCGTAAATCATTGCATGAAGTCAAAAGAAGTGCTTCCCTGCCAAGGATAAAAAAAATTGCGGAGCTTATTCTTGGGTCTAAGCGACAAACTCTGTCTTATGAAGAATTCCACCAAACGTCAGAGAGCGTGCGCCATGAACTTCACATCTTGTCACCAGAAAAGAAATCTAGTGAATCAGCAAAGCTTGCGCCTTTGGAGGATATCCGGCTTTGTATATCAATGTCAGGGAGGCAAAGAAGCCAACTGAAGTCAGAGCTTATTAAGGTGAATAAAAAAGTTTTTTTATTAACATGCCTTTCACACTTGCGTACAGGTGAAAAAGGATATCTTCGCTCCTACCCATCAAGTTCGTCAACATTTAGAGCAGATTTCGGCTGAGTTAGAACTTGAAAGTAGTATAAGCAACGGGAAGCAATTTACCTGGGTATCAAATGTCAAGATCATCCTTGAAAGAAGATTAAGCCGATTGCATCAGTCAGGCAGCTTGGACTTTAGTGGACGATTCGGAGGCAATGTTTTCCTGTTCTTCGTAGCAGATAAAGGTGGAACAACTACCAAGTGTGCTATTGGAATCGGCAACGTGAAGCGTGCAAATTCCGCTGACAATTTGCTACTTATCTCTCTATTCGATGATAGTGATGATCATCAAAATTTGGATAAGCTGAAGGACGTCCTTTTCAATCAATTACTATTTGAGTCAGTTCGTGTTGGCGGGGAAGAAAAGGCAGTCAAGTGGTATAACCTATTGGCACCGAAGTTTGTTAATTAATCCGTTTTGTCTTAGGTTTGCTACTGGAGACTTGAAAATTCTGAGCGCTCTGTACGGACATATGGGATCATCGTCTACATTCAGTTGCCTGTTATGCGAAGCACCCAAGAATTCATTCAAGGTTTTCATCAAATTTTCTAGGTAGTAAGAGTAAAAAAAAATTCAGGACAACAATATCTATCCAGCCAGAACTCTCTTCTCTATTGACCAAGGATTTTGTCGCTATCTTTACTTCTCCGATGCAGCTCTTAGTCGGAAGCGGACAGAACAGCTTGGCAAGAACAGTAAATCTATATCAAAGCAGCCTATACTCAATGTACCAATTGCCCACATAGTGCCTCCATCGCTCCACATCGTCCAAGGGTTGGCTCAGAATACTGTAAATTTGATGGAGGAAATGAATCCAGAGTTAGTTCCACAGTTGGAAATCGTGTACAGAAGCCTTGGAGCTGATAAGCAAAACTTCTATCAGACTTTTACAGGTGAGTATTTGCAGGCTTCGAAATACATACTTACGATAATTCTAGGCAATCATATTCGAAAGCTTCTGACAGGTGAAGTCCATCAAAATCGCACGTATGTTGCCAGCTGGATTGATGCAGAGTGTTTTCTTCAAGCTGCTATCGCTACTAGGGAAATTCAGTCATATGCCAGAGCTTCATTTCTAGTTGAAGATGAAATCGATCACTTTGAAACCAAAACCAATCAGTTTTTTGAATGCATGAGGGTAGATTTTTTGTCAGAAAGTATGCTTATTTCATATTCTAAAATTTAGGAGAATTTCCACAGTCATCAGTATCTCCAAAAGGTCACTATTTGCGTTCACACGTAGGCAAATTTATGCGCCATCATGGATTTTGGGGACTTTTGTCAGAGCAGTCAATAGAAGCGTTGCACGCCAAAGTGAACAAGGATGAGAGAAGACTAGCCAGCCTCCGGAACCGGATAAAAATACAGAAAAAAATTGTTGAGAACTCTTATGTACGGAATGTGTTAAATGATGGTATGGTAAGGTGTTTTGATGAAAATGTCAATCTAGAAGATTCAGATTTGTAATAAATCCTTCTTTTAACTCTTGAATTTGACTTTTTTGTGATGATTGCTTTCATTTGATACTGACCACGCAAAAAAGGTCACTTATATCAGGATTTGAAGATGTAACTGTATTGGGTTGGGTGTGATATTTCACACATTTGTCGGGAGTTTTCAATTTGATCCAAAAGAAACCAATAAATTCTGAAAAAGACTCTTTCAAAAATCTTGGCGTTTTGTCTAAAAATGAACCAAATAGATTTTCGACTTTTGAAACACTGTGCCTCTACAGGCACGTTTCACAGAGCTAGAATGGTTTATAAAAACAGAACTTTCAGACCACTTAAGTTTGAAAAAATCACCTCTCTCTAATTATAGACCCGGGTTTTTGATTAGAGAGAGTACGTGTAAGTGGTTAGGCACCTAGGCTGCAAACGTTAGCGCCTAATCAAACTTAAAATGAAGATTTCTGATGCTATATATGATGCCTAATATTATGGCATACCAATGTTGTAATTTTATATTTTAGTTGCTGATGGATACCGCCAGCGGGACAAAGAAGAACACGAAGAAGTATGCTTGAGAATCGACTGAACTCAGCTGAACGAATTGGAATCTCAACTGAAGACAGCATTCCGAAATGTTCGCTTGTGGGGCAGTAGCAATTGAGCATCGTCATCGGTGCACTAGCAAGGACTTTTCCTGCAGATCCGAAATGCTTTGGAATGCTCGGCCAGAAGTTGCAGCAGTACTAGCAAGTCAAACAGCTCGGTTTCCAACAACTATATGAATGCGAATGATGTCTTCTCGCTGCCCAAGATCTCTTATGCGGACAAGTCTACTCAGGTTTTTACATTTCTCTTACGATGTTCAATATATCTTTTTGCTAGTTTCAGTGTGGCGGCTGTGGCTGATGTGAATCCAGCGTTTGCAAGTTCAATGTTCTTCCATCCCTATCGTCTCAAACCGAATCGGCAGATCAAGTGTATTCAATGCAGCAATACTTCCTCTTTTGGTGGACAGTGAGGGTGCCAATCATCCGGACCATTCTTCCAAATCTCTTGTTCTGATATATTCCGTATGTGATTTAGGAAATAAACATTTGAGGGTTGTGGACCGAGACGCAGATGATCACCATATGATCTGTCGCTCTCAATCTGGAAAGATCACCGTATTTTTTTCCTACTACCCCGCAATGCTGGAATACAGATGTATATCGAAAAAATCGAAATGCATCCAATAAAAGATAAGACAGTCGAACTGTTAGCTCACTGGGTCCGACACTTTTTTAGCTAGATTTTCAGAGCTTCTTTTAAATTCTGTTTTGTCCGGTCCCAAATATCGCAAGGATTCCAATTTTACCAATCGTTTTGCAGAATCCAAAACTTTTTTTCTAAAAAAGCAAAACCTCGATTATTGGAACCCTACTTCTCAAATGGGTGCCCGTTTATCGAGGTTTTGCTTTTTCAGAGAAAAAAGTTTTTGAAAATAAAAAACGATCGGTAAAATCGAAATCCTTGCGGTATTTAAGATCGGACTGTCGAAACAGAATTTAAAAAAAGCTTTGAAAATCGAGCTAAAAAGTGTCGGATCCAGCGGGAGAATATGAGTTTATCAAGGTTCGACTGTACTTTGAAATCATTGGAGCTTTGTTTGACTTAAACTGAACACAAATTTAAGTTTTTAACCCTGTGTATTTCTGTTATTTAGAAAATATCAATTTGAAAATTTAATGTTAGAACCAATGATTGATTTGGATGACACATTCACCTTTATTCATGCCTATTTTTTCTTAGAAGCTGTTAGCTTTGTTGTTGTTTTCAAATAAAAAGAATTTTCTTTTAAAAAACAGTTTTCCTTCCGTCTATTTTTATTTCGATCAAATTTTGTGTTTTTAAATATCTTACTAGTTGACAATATCAATACTAGAGACAGAAACCGGGATTACCGGGATTTTGCATAAAATGCATTTTTGACCCACTTTTCAAGTAAAAGTGCTGACTAAAAATTTTAGGTCTGTATGCTACTTTTTATTCTCTATCGACTGGCTCTTTTACTTTTTGCTTTTTATACGAAAATTTCGACCTCCGACCCTGAATCCCGGTATTGACAAACCGGGATCCGTTTCGTCAGTACCGGGATTCAAGGTCGGAGGTCGAAATTTTCGTATAAAAAGCAAAAAGTAAAAGAGCCAGTCGATAGAGGAAAAAAAGTAGCATATAGACCTAAATTTTTAGTCAGCACTTTCACTTGAAAAGTGGTCAAAAATGCGTTTTATGCAAAATCCCGGTAATCCCGGTTCTGTCTCTAATCAATACCATCCTGCTTAACTATTTTATGTTAGCAACGTTTTAAAAGTTATTAAAAAAAGTTTTTTTTAAATTTTGCCAAACTATGATAGCTAGTCTTTGCATTCTCAATATAAGATTTCTTTAATAATCAATGTACGATTTTATATCAACAATTTTTTAATAAGTTGAAACAATTTTCAGTAATTCGAAGAAATTGTAGATCTAAGGAGTGGAATTGTTTTGACTAATTTTTTGAGCAAATTTTCATGAATTTTGCGCAGAGTTATCACTCTAAAAGTTTTCTTTTAATTTTACCACTTTTTTAAATTCACCTAAAAATTACTTAAAGAAATTCTCAAAGAAGAAAAAAGAATCTCATAGAAAATCTCATAGAAATTATCGAAAAAATCAACAGAAGAACTAAGGCAAAAAAGCATCCTGATTCTACACTAGACCCAAAACTTTAATAGTGTACCGTATTCATTTAATAGGCGGCCAGACGCCTTATTTTTGGATGTCTGAAAATTGGAAATTCGACATATTGAGTGGAAACCCAAAACCCAAAAAGCGTAATCGGTAGAGCCCAAAAGAGTTAAGAAGACGCAATAAATAGCTTGTCAGAATATTTATTCTGGGATAAGATGGGTCCTCAAAGTCGAGAGGGCCGCCTTATTAAAGGAAATACGGTACGCTAAATTGAGGTGTATGTTAAATCGAGATCCAATGTAGTCAATTTAGCTGTAGTTTTTAAGGAAGTCACTCACCGTATTTATTCTTATTGAGCACCAGTCTCTATTTGAACACCAGTCTTTATTAGAGCACCACCTCTTAGGGCCAAAATTAGTGGGTAGACTATGTTTTATTGAATTTTTAACACGAAGTCGAAAATTTTTTTGGAGGTTGAAAAATATAGCACCATGGTGCTCTATTAGAACAAATACGGTGTATACCGTTTTCTATTCACAAAGTCGCTTTTATTTATTTTGTTAATTTCGCAGAATTTTTTTTTTATCATATTATCAATTTCAGATTCACAGATGCAACTTATCTTCAATTTTTTTAACTGGCCTAGAGCAGATCCTTCATCTCTTCTAGCCAAGTTTTTTTTCGCCAATGAAGAGCTAAAACTAGTGGTCAAGAAGCTTAATGCCATTGGAAGCATAGCCCATTCCCTCTTTGTGCCGAAATCGTAGAAGACTTTAAAAAAGCGCAAAAAAGAGTTATACAACTTGTAGCCAAAATCATGCTCATTTGCTTGCCTAATCCAGCTGAACGGGCTGATCGCTCCTACCGCCTTAAGTTAAAGCACAAAACTTTAGCCAAGAACTGTTTCCGGCCCAGATTTGGTTTTTGGCAGAGTGCTTAGCTGCAGGCAATGTGATAGGCAACCATCCAGCAGAATCAGCTGCTCTGCGACTACAAGCTCTGAAATTTCTTGACTCACTTAGAAGCTATTGGATGTATTGAGAAGTCAAGCACTGGTGGATCCAATGAATGTCAATACAGATTTGATTCGATGCTTTTTGAGAGCTTTTGACAACATTTTTGTGGAATTCGAACTCAAGTTTGTGGATATATTGATCATTTTCATGATTTTTTTGTAGAAACTCATAAATAGCCCCCCTTACATAAATAAATCCCTTTGGAAGGTTATATATGGAGTATTTTTAGTCTTAGGCTTCCGTAGGCCAGCGCCCGTCCGGACGGACTAGGGGGGGGGGTTTATTTATGACCCACAGTCATTTATTTAGTATCTTTAGCGTGGTCAGTCACTTGAAAAAGGTGAAAAGTGTGAAAGATATGAACGACAAACAAAACATAGCTGTGCTATTCTCTGAATCGATCATTAGGTTAGCATTACAAAAAAACCTTTTAAAACTATTAAACATTATTTCAGAGCTCAAAAGCTAAAATATTTACAGTGGAACAGATAGAGGCATGTGATCCAGCATTAATATTTGCTCTGCCTAGACTTTCTTTAACTTGGTAATTCCTGTTAAAAACCTTTTTCGCCTAATCCACTGAAAAAAAATGAACGTTTAAAATAACAAGCATGTTAAAAAATTGCAATATCCTTATTTCGATAATTTAGGGGTTGATTGACAACAAGGACATCAATAAGGCGCTGATCAACATTACTAGTGACAGCGAGGATCTTACAGAACTATTTAGCAAATATCACAAACAGCTTATTCTTGTAAAACACATGCTACAATCACTCGACAAGAAGCAGTTGAAAAACTCGAAACTCGTTTGATCAGTGGAGATTTGACAGATAAAGTGTATCAAATAGACAGAAAATTAAGTTGACAGGTGTCGTGAGCTTGATGAAATCGGCCATTTTACAGCAGAATAATGAATGTGCCAAAAAAAGAATGTAAGTTTATTTTTGTCAAGAGCTTAGTATATGAAATTATCCAAAGACTCCAAAAATCAACAATTTTTGCAGCTACAACTGCGAGAATACATTTTCCTCTTAGAAACCAGACTATTTTTTACAAATTATTTTTGGATCAGGAGTAAAGAGAAAAATAACCTTTTAGTGACTTTAAAAATTTTGAAAATTTCAATTTGACTGGAAAATTTCGAAGTTCGCATGTTCTATTTTAACGTCATTTTGGTTTTTTTTATCTTTAAGAATATTCAGACTGAACCAATTTCCTGTCAATCAGCCAAAGAAGGATGAACTTGTTCAAGAGCTTTTTCTTTCAATTTGTGGAATAGCTGACAAATTGCACAGTGAACATCCATTTGAATTCAGCCACTTTATCAAAATTGCTCTCACCCTTCCTTCATCAGCTCCTGAATGTGAAGTTTTGAACACCACAGTTGCTCCTATGCTTTTGTCAACATCTTCAGCAACACCTCCTAGCAACACATATTACTCAACGCATCTTACATCTACTATTAATAGAACGGCCAGCGAGCTATTTTCCAAATGGAATGTATGAAGTGCTTCAAGTGTCAAATCAATTTTTGCCTTTTACGGCAAAAACATCGCTGCCACAACTGCAAAGATGTATTTTGCTCCACATGCTGTTCCAACAAAATGCTTTTGACAGAAATGAACAGGCAAATAAAGGTGAGATTGTGTGATGAATGTTGCTCTGCTCCATCGGCATTCTACGAGAGACTAGTTTTTACACTGCTGCAGTTAACAGCTATGCAAGAAATTCTTATAGTGATGACACATTGTCTATATCAAGTACACCAAACTACTTTGTTAATCCATCATTCAATGGCTACAATGAAATATGAATTTTTGTAATTTTACTATTATGAAAAAATTTACAAAAAAAACTGACGTCTATGACACAAAAAATGTATTTCTTTATTTCATATACCAAAATTTAAATTTGAAAAGAAAAAGGATTAAAAGACGTATAGCCAGCACACTAGAGAACGCATGATTCATCCTTTCAGTCCTGAAGAGCACAAGGTTCAGAAAGCATGAAGTATGCTAAGAAAAGGGAACCTGCTAAGAATAACATGACCCTGGGATGTCACATCAGAGCTACTCCAAACTTTATCATCCGGGTGCTTCGTTTCCCAGTGGTACTTGAGCGTCGTAACAGTAACATTTTCGAGCTTGTAATCCTGATGAAAAAAAAATGTTGTTAGCCAAGGGCATGAAAAGTGTACCTTTTTGCAAGTTATACACCGAAGGTATGAGACATCGTTCTTCGATAATTTTTCGAATTTGCTCCAATCGGATGCACACGTTTTCTTTTCATGATTGGTGTCGTTGAATCGGCTGTTGAAGGGCTATTTTCGGCTGCCTGTGACATCTCGATAATTACTAAAACATGATTCGGTCAAAAGAAGGTGAGAACAACTCAAAAACAAGCCATAAATGTCAACGTAATAGAAGGACAATTTTCAGTGAAAATTTCATTTTTCACTGAAAATTCTCGTTTTTCATTTGATGAAAATGAAAATTTTCATTTTCATTTTCCTCTTTCAAAATGAAAATGAAAATGAAAATTTTTCATTCAATGAAAATGAAAATGAAAATTTCATTTTCATTCAAATTTCACTGAAATTTTCATTTTTCATCGTGTTTTCATTTTCATTTTGGAAACACTGGAATCTACGTAGATTCTATATCAGAACTAAGGTTTTTTGTATCACAAATGTATTTGATTCAGTAGCTACCGTATTTCCTCTAATAGGCCGTCCCCTTCTAATAATCGCCTCCTCAACTTTAGGAACCTATATCTCGGCGAGCTATTTTCCAAATGGAAATGTATGAAGTGCTTCAAGTGTCAAATCAATTTTTGCCTTTTACGGCAAAAACATCGCTGCCACAACTGCAAAGATGTATTTTACTCCACATGCTGTTCCAACAAAATGCTTTTGACAGAAATTAATAGGCAAATAAAGGTGAGATTGTGTAATGAATGTTGATCTGGGGCATTGAAAATATTTTGCAAAGCTGTTGATTGAGTTTTCTTAACTTTCGCGAGCTCTAGCGATTGCACTTTTTGGATTTTAGTTAAGCAGAAAATCTTTAAAATTTTCAGATTTTTGAGGGTTTGAAAAATAATACGGCCTATTAAAGGAAACGGTAATTTTATAGTTTAAGGTGAAGTTCTTAATATAGCGGTAAAAATATATTGCTGTTATTTACCGGAAAATTATAGGTAATTCAATGATTAATTACCAATCAACCTGTCAAACTGTCCGAATGTCAAAATTACAGTTTATTTCATTAATCACTGTCATTTAGCAGTGATTAAAAATATGAGATATGATCAGCAATTCTTTATTTGTTTTTAGACCGGTGACATATCAAAATTTGTTTTACAATTGTTTTTCCATAAATAAAGGATGGATTGACAACATAGTATGAAACAAGTAAAATGTTTTTTCAAGAACATTGTTTTGGAAAAATTTTGTAAAAGAGTTTTAAACATATTTTACTTGTTGAAATTTTAATTTTCTTTAGCAGCAACAGCTCCAAGAATTTTGCTAACGTCCACTTTGCCCTTGAGTTGATCACAAGGGATCTGGGGCATTTTTAGTTGTTCCACTATAGCAGGTCAGCCTGGGAGGTTAGCTGGTGAACTTGGTTGCACACTTCGATAGTACTCAAACCTGGGTTTTGCATTATTCTCTGAATTGAGGTAATTTTATTTGCGGTTTTAACACACTTAACCACCTTTATTTGGTCAAGCAACTTGAGGCCATTGTCGTCTAAGTTGGCTGCAGCTTTGGCAAAGCTGCTTCAATTGCTTGTTTCTTGTCATCAGCCAGTTTCTGGATGCCAGCCTTGACATTAATTTGAATATTATTACTGGAGTACCACCAACCTGAACTTCAGAAGGTAGTCCAGCAGTCAATTCTTTCAACTTGGCCTCTTTGGCTGCCTTAGAATAGAAAAGTCAGAGAAAGTAGTCATAATTTGCTGTTTTGTATCTTGGGAAACATTATCCAAAAAGCTCAAGTCAGGCGGGCTTAATTGAGCATTCACCAAAAATACAACTAGAATGTCACTGGGTAAGGTAATAAAGCGAAACATTTTTTGTTTGGTTTAATCTGCTCTTGAGACCGCTCTTTTATACTTATAACTTTACTCATAAAAATTTATTTTATTTGATGTGGTATGACTAATATCTGCCCCTACTCAAGCATAGTTAACTAAACTAACTGTATGGATGTCACTGATATGTGATCATAAAGCAATAAAAGGTTGATCAGGATCTCTGATATTTGTAGTGAGAGCAAGATAAAATAAAAATAAATTGCAGCATAATTGTGTTCTCTAACATTATTAAAATAAAGTTTTGGTTTTCGTGTTTTTTCGTAACTAAAAAACCTTGCCTTGCTAAATTGCCTCCGAAATAAGTTAACTTGAAGAGGCATTTAAAGGGAGAGTGTATCTTCTTTCCGTATCTGTTCCCGCATGGAAATTGCTTTAAATTAGATTAAACCACATTCTAAGGTTGCTGGTTCGAATCCCTGTAAGTGTAAACTTTATTTTTTCATATTTTATTTGCTAGTTTGATACAAAAAATCGTCAAGGTCTTTTTAACTGATTCCACGACCATTATAGCTAAGCTACAGCCAAAACCAAGAATAGAAATTTAAAGCGATCTTCGTCCAATTTTTTTTAAATCAAGCTATCCATGCTACCTAATTTCTGAAGTAATTTTTGATGTACGACAGTACTCTATCTTTTCGTCTTTCTCTTTTTAATACAATTTTTTTTATGTGCTACTTCGCGCATTTCTGAGTCTGGAAATGGCCATAATTCTTCAAAAAGTAATAAAATAGCTAGAGGCAATACATGTTTTCTGGCTGGTTTCGCAAGTATAGGACAGACATTAAATCATTGAAAAAATGTGGACAAAATAAAGTTGACACCCAGAGGGATTCGAACCAGCAACCTCTAAATGAAGTTTATTTGAATTTTAACGATTTCCATGTGGGACCAGATACGGAAAGAGGATACACCCCGTTTAAATATTTAAAAAAAGGTGTTGAAACTGTAAAGAGGGTGTCGCTTTGTCTGTTGAATGAATAAACTTTGTTAGTTTTAATGTCTTCATCTAAGATTTATCTCTCATGTCTTTTACTTCTCAAGCCTCCTAATCTTTAATTGTACCTAATATTTCTAATTCACGATTATATCAAGACTGTCTTTTTATTTATTTTGTTGTTATTTTTGACATCATTAAAAAAAATTATTTTATCAAGCTTTCTTTGGGTGTACCGAAGAATTTAAAAAAATATTTGCTAAACGGCACATTTGCTAAAAAAACTTTGCTAAAAAAAATTTTGCTAAAGACATATTTGCTAAAGTCACATTTGCTAAAATTTCTTTTGCTAAAGTCACATTTGCTAAATTTTTTTTTGCTAAAGGCAATTTGCTAATGAAATTTTTTGGTAAAGGCCTTTCTGGTCCCTCACGGCCCTCAAAAACTGCATTCTAGTGCATTAGCGAAATTTGGCGCCAAATCAAAAATTTTGAAAAACCGCTGTTTTTTAGTTTATTTTATCCAGCACTTCTGGTTTTACTTTTTTTGCTGTACCTCATGTAAGTTTATTGTCAAAAAACTCACCACATTCAGCGCTTTCGAACAAGCCATCACTTGCCCATAAACATGCAAAATTTCGAAGCTATAATTGATTTCTGTGAAAATTTCAAAGAAATTTTTTTCATCTAGTTGACTCGATTGAGATTCTAGCACTATTTTATGTCGAGTTTTCCTGAAACGCAACTGGAGGCTCGATAGAGGAGTAAATTTGCTGCATTTGGTACCAAAGACGTATACAAAAAATGCAAATTTTAGGTGTTTTATGCAAAAGTTAAATGGAAAACGAGAAAACCCCTATTTTTACTCGGAAAAATGCCAGTTGTTTCACTCTTTTGGTCTGAGATTTCTGAAAAATGGCCTTTAAGGATTTTTTATAGTTTGTCGTGGGACTTTATTTGTTGCGCTATCTTTTAATGCATGAAGCGCTAGAAAAAATGCGAATTTTGAGTTTTTTATGCGAGACAAAGATTTATGTTTCAGGTCTAGCAATGGTCAATACCCGAAAAATGCAAAAAGATGCTGAAGAGCAGCCGATATTCGGGAAATTTCAAGCTCTGGCATGCAAGCGATGGTCTAAAAGTCAAACATGAAGCAAATTGAAGTACAGAAGAGAAAAGCAGCAAGTGCAAAAGCAAGAGAAGTGTGGGAACTTCGTCATCGTAAGCTGTTTCATATGGCTGTACCTGATATTTTGAAAGAGCTTTCGTTTTAGTGAAGCAAGCTGATAAGCAACAGCTGGAGGCTAAATCAAGAGAAGAACTTTCAGCCAAGAGGCAGAATGCAGTCACAGTAAGATGGAACAGGTTAAGATCCAGAAAAGAACAAAGAGTAAAAGCTGAATGAAGCAAGAATGGACCATGACTGAGTTGGACAAAGGATCTGTAAGTAATTTTCTACCAAATACTGTTTCGTTTGGTTGAAAAACTTTAGTTGAATTGTAGAGATGCCAATCTTCCGTTGAAAATTGATGCGCTCAACTGCTCCAATCTGATCAACGTCTCGCCAATCATTCAGTCGATCGTTTTTCTGCTTCTTTGGTGGTCGTGCTTCGAGTCATCGTAAGGGAATAAGGCTGAAGTGGAGGCTGAAGTTGCCCATATGGTAAGTGATAAGCTCTTTTATAGTATAGTCGACGCTTAGATTAACTGCAACCCAAGGGATCGTCCTTGGGGGATGTTAATCTAGAGACTCATTAATTCAAATGGCTTCTGAACTAACTTTTTCAGCTAGGTGAATTTATGAAGAGTGATCCTGGTTTTCTGAAGTTGCGCAAGATCAGTGCAGTCCAGAAGATAGCCAAGACTGTGTCATCCGCCTCTTCTAATCAGGTTCCCTTCCGTCGGATGTCCTGATGTAAGTTTTGTTTCTGTGGATTACCATTTTTTGTTGTGTACCAATCTTATTTAGGCTCAACATCGCCGATAATGACTATTTGGATATCTTCAATAGTAAGGATGCAAAGAAGCGTTGTTGAAGAAGGATAATATTCCAGGAAAATGTTGTAAATGAATCTGATGTTGCGTTATATCGTACATTTACTTTTGAGTTTCCGCAAAATAAATGTATTTTGGTACCATTGCATGAATCTGGTGTTTTAGGATAGTTGCAAGGGCATAGTTGTGCTGTGTTTTTTGATCTAATTTTTGTTGACCATTCGTTTTTTCTGGTATTTTCATAGTTTTCGTAAATCTAGCAAAACATGATTTCAGTACTGTCAAACCATCATCAGAATGCTTGAATTAGTCCAGAAAACAAGTTTTAGAATTTTCGTCAAAATTTGCATATCGTAGTCAATAAACACTGAAAATTATAGAAAATATGGGAAAATGTCTTTCAAAAATCTTGGCGTTTTGTTTATTTTTAAATGCACTAGAATGCAGTTTTTGAGGGGCCGTGCCCTTTGTGTCACAAATATGACCGTAGGGTGTTTAGGAAATGCAGGTACTTGGAACCGAACCTGTGACCAAGTCAAACGCTTGTCTTTCTATATCTAAAATATGGTAAAAAAAGGTATGCGCCCAGGTGGATTCGAACCAGCAACCTCTATATCAACCCTCAGGATCGCTAAGAACTTCATCCAGTGTGACCAAACAAAGTGGTCGTCCCCTTGGATCGAATTTTTTTTTCGCGTTTTCGAGTTCTAAAACGATTTTTCTGCACTAATTCGACCATGCTGAAGATGGTTTGACACTGGTAAAATTACGTTTTATCGAGAAATTTTTGAGTTATGGTAAGTTCTTGATTTATCAAAATCAATTACTCACGATAACTCAAAATTTTTTTTTGATAAAACGTGATTTTACAACTGTCAAACCATCTTCAGCATGGTCAAATTAGTGCAGAAAAATTGTTTGAAATCCGAAAATGCGAAAAAAAAATTTGGTGCGTTATCGTTTCGTCCTTTTTTCAAA
This sequence comes from Ditylenchus dipsaci, assembly GCA_004194705.1. NCBI lineage: Eukaryota > Metazoa > Nematoda > Chromadorea > Rhabditida > Anguinidae > Ditylenchus > Ditylenchus dipsaci. Next base: position 53,286 of record SADC01000269.1, read on the forward strand.
TGAAAAAAAGGACGAAACGTTCGTGCTTTTTTTTCATTCTAAGATTGCCTTGGTACCCCCTGTTGTTTTTTTTGCAAAATTTTCAGATTGTGTCTGAAGCACCCCAAACCACCTAAAACACCCAAAACACCCCAAACCACCCAAAACACCCAAAACCACCCAAATTCACCAAAACTACCCGAATTCACCCAAACTACCCAAACACTTCGAGCCACGGGAAACCCCAGGTGTTGGTACTCAGGTAATGGTCCTCAGGCAGCTCAAGGTAGCTCTTCCTGGGTGGTGCTACTTCGGTGGTGGTACTCATGTAGTGGTATCCTGGGTCGTTAATCGAATTGATCCACACCGAATCGGCTCACACACGAATCGGTCTACACTTTTCAAATTCGTGCATTTCGAAAAATTTTGCGGGGCTTAATTTTTCAGTCTCAACCAACCAAACCAAGTGGTCGACCACTTGGATCAAAAAAAATTTTACGTTTTTCATATTCCAAAACCTGTTTTTTGGACTGATTCGGGCCGCTGAAGATGGTTTGATAGTGGTAAAATGCCGTTTTCTCGGTATTTTTTGAGTATTGGGCAATAATTGGTTTTACCAAAATCAATTATTGCCCAAAACTCAAAAAATACCCGAGAAAACGGCATTTTACCACTATCAAACCATCTTCAACGGGCCCGAATCAGTCCAGAAATCAGGTTTTGGAATATGAAAAACGTAAAAAAAATTTGATCCAAGTGGACGACCACTTGGTTACATTGATTCAGACTGAAAAATTTCAATTCCCGCAAAACTTTTATTTGGAGTAGTTTTGGATGGTTTAGGGTGGTTTGGTTGGCTTTGGGTGTGTTGGGTGCTTTTGGCCATTTTTGGATGTTTGGGTGGCTTGAGGTGTTTTGAGTGGTTTGGGGTGGTTCGGACACAATCTAAAATTTTCTAAAAAACAACAGGGGGGACCAAGGCAATCATTAAATGAAAATATTCTTAAATAAAAAAACAACAGGGGGGACCAAGGCAATCATTAAATGAAAATATTCTTAAATAAAAAAAAACAACAGGGGGACCAAGGCAATCTTAGAATGAAAAAAAGGACGAAACGTCCCTTTACCAAAATTTTGATCCACTTGGTTTTACCTGGTCACCTGGATGAAGTTCTGAGCGATTCTAAGGCTTGATGTAGACGTTGATGGTTCGAATCCACATGGGCGCATACCTTATTTTTTATTATAATTTTGAGTGTTTGAGTAGCGTAGAGGTCCACATACTCATTATCAAGGTTGCTGGATCAAACCCTCTGGGTGCAATCAGTCCCTAGTAGAGGACCTCGATTCATGGTCCTGGGGTTTTCTCGAAGTGGTTTCAGCAGTTTGGGATGGTATGAGGTAAATCATGGATGGCCTAAAAAATTTGGGATGATTCAGACGCAATTTGAAAAATTTCGAAAAAAAACTTAAACATTTACAAAACCACCCAAAACTTGAAGAAAAAGGTAAAAAGAGGAAAAAAGTTGAAATGATAGTGTCTTTGACGCAATAAGAACCACAAAACCGCGTTAACAAAAGAAATTTTAGTAAATATGCCTTTAGCAAAAAATTTTTTAGCAAATGTGACTTTAGCAAAAGAAATTTTAGCAAATGTGCCTTTAGCAAAAAAATTTTTTAGCAAAAAGTTTTTTTAGCAAATGTGCCGTTTAGCAAATATTTTTTTAAATTCTTCGGTACACCCCTTTCTTTATCATATTTTTTTTACGGTTATCTACAATTATCAATACTTGATGTTTGACATTGAAGCTCACACTTATAAAAGTTGATTATTTTCAAGTAAATAAACAGAACTTCTTTTGATTTTTCGTTGCGAATTTCACAATCTATTTCTTCAAAATTTATTGTTTCAGCAATCGAAAATTCGGCCTTGCAGTTTATCCAACATGTTTCTTTAGTATCACAGAAAGCCTAAATATGCATGCATTTAAAGTTTAAAGTAACTTTGCACAGGGCTCTCATCCAGTGTTTTCATAATTCACACTGACAGTGACACTGACATTGACACTGACATGTCAGTTTAGCAAACTGACATTTTTTAACAGTGGTCGTAGACATGAAAAAACTTGTCTTTCGAAATTCTGTAAAGTGCGTTAGAAAGCTGACGAAATTCTGATTGAGAAAGGTGTTATCACATTTTCGACCTACCTATGAAAAAAGCCGAAAAAATAAGTGTCAGTTTCATTTTAATGTCAGTTTAGTAAAAAAATGTCAGTGTCAGTTTAGACTTTTTTTACTAAACTGACATTAAAAATGAAACTGACACTTATTTTTTCCGGCTTTTTTCATAGGTGGGTCGAAAATGTGATAACACCTTTCTCAATCAGAATTTCGTCAGCTTTCTAACGCACTTTACAGAATTTCGAAAAGACAAGTTTTTTCATGTCTACGACCACTGTTAAAAAATGTCAGTTTGCTAAACTGACATGTCAGTGTCAATGTCAGTGTCACTGTCAGTGTGAATTATGAAAACACTGCTCTCATCTGTACTTTATTTCCAATTTGAACTTTTTCGGGATTCTAAATTGAAGTTATATGTCAAAATCTTTATTTTAAATTTCAACAAGCACTGGACAAAATATCACTTTTTGATGGGAAATGAACAAATTCTTCTTTGTTTGACCAATGTACTTTATTTCAAAATTTTAAGATAAGATTTCTTCTTTTACCCCAAAAAACTTTAGGGGTTTAATGAGGGATCAAACTTAAAATTCTGCCGCTAATGCATTTTCGGTCATCAACAGCGTGAATTGTGGGAATTATTTTAGAACTTACGTTTTTATCGGTACCCTAGTGCACTTTATCAAATACAAAAATGAGGCCAGTAAGCAGGGTTTTATTTCGAGTATAAGGTTGTTTATGACCTTGATTTTGACTAAAGCCTCGAAAATTCTATACAATTCTGGTCTCAAGTGAAAAACAAATATTTGCAGGCTGGCGCGAATTCGTCGAACTACTTGTTCGGCTCACAACTTTTTCACTTTTCAATCATTCTAAGAGATTTTTCGCAATCGATAAAGGGGAAACTAAGATTTTTTATATTTCAACAAGACCTTTTTTATTTTTTAAAGAGGCATACGAGTGCGTTTCAGTGGCGATTTCAAATTCGCAAAAGGCAGTTATGCTTAAACGAGAATTATTTCGAAATACAAATTTGCCATTTTATATAAAAAGGTAAGTGACGTGTTGTAACCGAATTCGACCACGTTCGGTCAACGTCAGCAGGTTACCACTGAGCTACGTGACTTATTACGCTCACATAACGTTTTTCATTACTTATTGGTCTTAGCAAAATGAGAGAATTGAATTTAAAAATAATTCTCGTTTGAATATAACTGGTCCCCACCTTTTGCGGAATTGAAATTGCCATTGTAACGCGCTAGTATGCCCCTTTGATAAATGTTTTAGACCTGTTAAAATTAAAATTAAACTGCGGACAGTCATTTTTGACATGGAATGCATGGTTCATCGAAGAAGGTTCAAAGCATTCTTGCATTTGCGTCTAAATTCTTTCGCTATTCGAATTGAATATTCTTCAGCAAATATACTTTCCATACTGTCCATACCATATCCACCCATCCAAATGACTGTCCACACTTGTTGTTGAATAGAATATTCTGCCCTTTTTGATCCGAAAATGAGTGAAAGTTGAACAGGTCAAAAAACATTGATTGAAAAAACAACAAAAGTCATGTTTGAGATTAATAAATTGCCTAATGTTTCCTCTATGAAATTTTAAAGAAGACTTGTCGGATGGTTTAAAAATAAAAAGATATAAGCAGAACAAATAATTCAACGAATTCGAGACACCCTGTGAATAAAGAACATCTCAAAGATTTTGTTAAATCTATTTTCTAAAATTCATTAAACTATGACCGATACCATTTTTTCTACAAAAAATTATGCAATTACTTTTCAGGTTTAAAAAAGTGAGATAATCGATACCGGGAAAATTTTTGTTTTACTTCTCAGAAGTATGATGGTATATTTAAGGCAGTCTGAGGTCATTTTCGGTGATTTATTTACTCTTTAAGCTTTTTTACTTTTTCAAGAAAAGGTTAAGTATGGGTAGGTCAAAATATGTTAGGAACGACTAAAACATGTTTTTTGAAGTTTTGAAAAATAACACAGACATGTTTGAGTCCGTCGCCGTCTTAAATTACGCTGTTCTACCCTTGCCTTATCCTAAAAACATCACAGAGTGATCAAGTTAAGTAGGCGGTGGCAACCAACGACACTAGTACCCACAGAAATCACACATTTGCAGCGGCAACTCAGGCATTTTCTGTATGAAAAAGGGCCTAACAAGTAAGGATAAGCAAAAAAAAACGACAAGGGGGCGAAGACAGATAGAAGGATGAGACTAAAGGCAATTGAGTCAATTTTTTTTTAGCATTTTTGTCACTTTTATTCTTCTAATGAAACCACTGCTGGAAATATTTATTTTTCAATCCCCCAAAATTGATAGAATTTTGAGTGAGTCTCGACATTTTTAGGTGTCTAAGCAAAATCGAACAATTCGAAATCCTTAGAACTCGTGGCAGTTAAGAAAACACAGTAGACGAAAAATTCTTTTTGCTTTAACAGATAAAGAGATCTTTAAAGCCCAGGTAAAGGCTCTATTAGAAGAAAAAACCTATATCCCAGAGCAAATAAAAAAAATTCGCAACTCTGTTTTTGCGTTTTCTTAACTTCAGGAACTTTACCGATTCCACTTTTTATATTCATTTTATATTTACACCTGAAAATCTCGAGATCGATCTCTGATTTTGCCTCTTGTTGAGGGTTCGAAAAAAGTATTAGCGCTGGTTAATTGATAGACAAAATACGGTATGAGAAAACTTTAGTGCAAACAACCTCTTTAAGGAGACGAACACAGTCTTGCAATTGTTGGTATGTCTCTAACGAGATTTTCAGTCGGCGTTGCACAAACTTCGAGGATTGTTTAAGATGATTACAAATATCTGACAATTCACACCAAATATTTCACCCAGGCTTAAGTTTTGGCAGTTAGCTAAGTCAGGATAGTTAAGATTTAAAACTTGATGCTTAGTGGATTGAATTCCAATGTTTTTAGACTGATGTGCAAAATCAGTAAAACATCTCACGAACACATTAGGACTTGCAGTTTCAGCAAAGTTGAAGATAAGAATAAAGTTATGCCACAAGTGAATATAATCTTTTATATTTTCAAGGTAAATAATAGCTTTTTGATCTTCACCGGGTATCATTAAATTGCACTGTTCGAAGCGTATAAAAGAAAGGCTTAAAGCGAAGAAATCTTAAAACAAAAGTTTATTGCTAGCTATCATTTAAAACGACTCAATTTAAATTTCTCTTTATTTCTGACTTTACAGGGGGGGGGGTAGGTGGTTTTAGTGGGAGAGGGAATCATAAACATATATTTGTCCCATTGACTATTTTTGGTCATTCTGACTCAGAATGAGAAAAGTATTCAAGGAATTTCACAGTTAATCCAACAAATATTAATTTGAGTCAGAACGACCAAAAAAGTCGACTGGAAAAACATTCCTAGTCCCCTCTCCCTAAAGTCAGAAAAAAGGTTACCTTATGGATAGGTAGCATTTTCAAAGTAGATTTGGTATCGAAACAAATGACACAGTTCATGTCATCCTTTACGTCTATCAATTTATATAAATGGTAGGGCTCTTGTAAGAATTGTTTGTTGACGATTGCGTGAAGTTTTTTAGATGTAGCTGACAAATAACTAAGTTTTAGCCTACTCATGAAACTAAGTATGTCACACAAAATTTCTGTAGAGAAAAGCATTTCGTATATTATTCTAAAAAGAATGAGATTTCTTGTAAGTAAATTAAGAAAAAAATATATATCAAACTTTTGGCGGCTTTTTCAATATTTTTTTGAACAGTAGATTGAGTCATACGAATAGTAATGTTTGTTTAAAGCTATTTTTGAGCAAACGATTTTTGTTGCATATACTATTTTTCTTTCCAGCTTTCACCAATCACAAACATTCTAACTGCGACTTTGTGAACAGCTCAGAATTAGAGTCGGAATAAAGGGTGTTCACCATGCAAAATACAAAAAATTAGACTTTAACTTTAAATCCGGGTTAACACGAGAATCCCTGTCGGGAATACCGGCACACTCTGGTGCGAAATTTCACAGAAAATCCGCATCAACAAACCGTTTTTCGAAAAAGGCGATTTGGCTTGAGATTTCGACCAATTTCAAAAAGGTGTGAAATGTGACTTGTGTATGTTCAGAAAATCAGGTGCTGCTAGAAAAATTTATATACGCATGCATCACTTCTATAACTGTTCAGAAAGCGCAGGAAATCAGCTTTTCAATGACATATTGTTGTGAGGTTTATTATGTCTTAATGTAAAATTATCGGTCCAAGCAAAATTAGGTGGGATACAGCTGTGTGTTCATTGAACCCTACACTCTATTCGAAAGAGCAACTAAAATTGCACCAAAAAAAGCTTCGAAATATGAAAACAGAATCATTAAGGGGTTGAGCCATCGTTCCAAAAAAAAACTAACAAATATTTGATAAAGCATTTTTGACCGAAAACTTTTTCCTCGGTACGCTAACATAAAATTCCATCGACGATGTCCAACATGGTCGATTTGCTAATAGAACTTTTCTCTTGAAATTTGAAAATCATCGTCAAATTTGAATTCCTCTCGAGACAATAATTACACTTAAAACTCGATTTAACGAAACTCGATACAACGAATATTTTAGGTCGGAAGTTCGTTCCCACCTAGGGTCCGACACTTTTTTTACCTTCATTTTAAAAAATTTATCCAGTTGTGTTTTTATTAGAGACAGAAAGTAGGAACCAAGCGATATTCCGAGACAAGATTTTGACCGAAATTTTAACCAAGATCAAGACCAAGATTTTCGAAAACGGCCAAGCAAGATCTTGGCCAAAAGCCAAGATCAATAGTATAAATTTTTATAGCAAAACTCGTGGCCATTGTCATATAAATTTTTAGGCACTATGTTTCCCAGTACTTCATATCGTGCTTTTCATATTTTTTGACTTGTTTTTCATGGTCGTAGTACTTTAGATGAATGCTATTTGCAAGATTGGTTTTCTCGAAAATTTCCGGTAGTGAAGCTCAGTTTGAAGCTTGCCAAAAAATTATCAAGATGACAAATCATAAACCAATTTGCTGTTTGTGCACGTGAAGACTCATGCCGAATATGCCGCTAAGGTGAAGGAAAATAACTTTACTACAGTACCATTGTATGTATACCGTATAACTTTTAACAGACGGGCATGCCCGTCTATTTTTCAACCCCTGAAAAGTAAAAATAAAAAATATTCTGATTTTGAGATTTTCGGGTACTCAACCGAAATCTAAAGATAGAATCAACAAAAATTGTGGTGATTGAGAAAATGCAAAAAACAGATCTGCAAAATAATCTTTTTGGACTGAGATAACGGTTTTGAAGTATCTGTCTATAAGAGGGTGCTCGTCTTTTAGATATTATACAATATTGTATATACATCACCCGGAATAAGATTCTTTTCAGTTTTGGAAAGTGATCAGCATTAAAAAGTTTTTCGAATTTCTTCCAACTATCAATTACCCTGGCAAACGAGCTAAGTTATCCGATTCTCACTAGGCTTGGTCGTTATCTTTCAGCTCCAAATGAATTTTGCATACAAGATTGACCAGAAAACCAAGACCAAGATTTATAAAAATGACCAAACAAGATGCCAAGTCAAGATTTTTCGTCAAAATTGGGGCAAGAAAAGACAAAATCTTGGCCAAGATTTTGTCTTGTTTCTGTCTTTAATTTTTACAGTCTTGTCCAAATATCGCAAGGATTCCAATTTTGCGGATTATTTTTCAAAAATCCAAAATTTCTTTCCCTAAAAAAGCAAAAATTTGATTTAACGAATTTCGGTTGAACGAAAAACCTGTTTTTCATCGAGTTTTTGCTTTTTCTTTAAGAAAAAATGGATTTCCAAAAAATGATCGGCAAAATTGGAATCCTTGCAAATCGGCTCTAGTGAACAATACGTTTCCATTTTTCGCCTTGGTCCCCCCTGTTGTTTTTTATTAAAAACAGCTTGGTCCCCCTGTTGTTTCAATGGTAATACTGATTAAGGTGATTATGTTAACTATAATCACCATGACTACCATAATCTTGTTTTGTTTAGGACTTTATATGTTGGATCACTTTGCTATATTTTCCGACCAACCTGACAAATAATATTTTACAGGGTGGACAAAGTATTCCAGCATATTCGAGAGACCTGTAACTATTTTTAAGACTCTGGCAAAACAAGTCATGGCTCATTTGTTAGCTCTGAATTTGCGGTTTTGTTTGACATCAAAATAGATATTTTATTATACTTGAGTGTTTGGGCACTATTGTACAATCGGTTTCCGCTTTTTCGCCTTGTCTCTCCTGTTGTTTTGAAAGTGATCATGGTTAAGGTGATTATGTTAATCACAACCACCATCATCACTGCAATCACCATAATAACCTAACTATAATGGACACGGGGACAAAGACATTTTTTAATAGGTTCATGCATACTTCACCGAAACACGTCTACCGAAACAATCAGGAATTGCTTTGGCTCGGAAATATTTTATTTATTTTTCTAAAAAGTGTGTGCTCATTTTGGTAATAAGAACTTTCAGGAAAAAAATAAAAACTTTGAAGATCAAGTCAAAGAAAATAGTGTTTCGGTATGTTTTGGTGGATTTTAACCGAAGCATACCGAAACACTATTTTCATTGACTTGATCTTCAAAATTTTTATTTTTTTTCCTTAAAATTCTTATTACCAAAATGAGCACCAACTCATGGCAACCATTTTGAGTATAAAACTTTTAAGAAAAATAAATAAAATATTTCCAAGCCAAAGAAATTTCTGATTGTTTCGGTAGACGTGTTTCGGTGAAGTATGCATGAACCTAATAAAAAAAACAACAGGGGGGAACTAGGCAAAAAACAGAAACCGATTGTCCGATAGCGCCGTGCTGAGATATGCTTATTTAAATCAAACATGACATTTTTTAATGCAAAATTAAAAGCAATATTCATGTTTTCGGGTCTAATTTTTAAGGGATTTTTGTTTCAAAGAGCCATATCTTCACACTTTCACGTTCAGAAAAAATTATGTGAAGTGAATTTTGCAGCTCTTGATCTGCAAAACAACATGGTGCTAAAAATATTACAGAATGACATACAATCCATCAAAATTATGACTACTAGACTATGTAAGTTGCTAAAAATGTCGTATTTAATTTTTAATTGTATAAACATAAAATATTCCTTTTGGTGTCGAACAAAACCAGAGATGCAGAGCGAAAAAGCTGAAATTTGATTTTTCAGAGTCTTGAAAAAAGTTCTTAACCTCTCAAATAGGCATGAAATACTTGGTACGCAAAGTGATACTTGGTACGTCTATATTTAAGCTGATTTTTTTTATCAAGTTTAGAAATGTGTGGATGTTTAGCAGCAAATGCGCTCTTGAATCACACTACTGGTTATAAACTACATCCGTTGGATTTCGTTATAAAATGACAGAGAGAGATCAAAAAAAGGAAAAGCTGTTTATCACTGCGATCATCTTCCCAGAAAACACTTTTCAATGTTGTCTTATATTTTTAGCTTGTTAGTTGAAATTGTTTGATCTTGTTTTGAAAGCACATTTAGCTTTGTTACAAACGATTTTTTGAAAATTGTGAAAGTTTTTGTGGATGCTTTTTAGGACTTTTCATTTTGCTAGCTTGCATAGCAAGGAAGAATTAATCGAATGCATTTTAAAATTTTCATTCTTTGATTTATGCTGCTTTCACAGTCTTTCTTTTTTTCAAAAATATTTTTGAAGTTTTTCAAATCGAATGAAAGTTTTAAATAGCTGTTTAAGGGATGGAATTTTTTGGTTCTGTCGAAAGAATTTTTGGCGCTAGTAGCGAATAAAATTTTCAGACGAAAAAAATGGAGAAACTAACTAGGAGTATTTGCATTTTATTCGATGAACCAGTGGATCAACAAACAAGCAGTCATCCCTTATCCTGCAACACTAAATTAGAGCATAAAATCAGAAGATTGCTTGAAAAATACAAGAGCAGCCCATCAGACTGGCACAAATACACTTTATTCCACCCACTAGAATACACCAGAAACCTAGTTGATGCTGGAAATGGACGGTTCAATGTAATTATACTATGTTGGGGACCTGGACAGTTTAGCCAGTGAATTTTTTACTGAACAATCTACTTATTAATAAGCTTTATTGGCATAGCAAGGAAATATTCGCGAACTTTTTTTTGAGTATAAAACTTTAAGGACCCAAATTGAGAAAATAACATTTTTGGCCTGACATTGACATTTACAGACGTTTGCGGAATCCACATAATAATCCATAAAAATAATATCAAGAGTAGACTGTATTACCGTATTTCCTCTAATTACCGCCCCCTCGACTTTAAGCTATTGTATCTCGGCCCAGAATTTTTTTTCGAACAGCTATGTTTCAGATTTTCTTAGTTCCCACGAGCTCTACTTATTCTGCATTTTAGATTTTCACCTAAAAATTTCAAAAGGACTCTAATAAGCGCCCCCACCCTTTTAGAGGTCGATGAAAAAAATAGCACCTCGGGGCGGCAATTAGGGTAAATACGGTATATGGTTTTAATGTAGATTCCGCGAATTTCGTTTCTAACTGTTATTTTTGACAAAGTCGTTTCCATGAATGTATTTGCGCGGATGTTGCCCACAAATTTTCTCCTGTTCAAGTTATTTCGGCAAATGACGGCAAATAAGATATTTTGGCAAATGACCATATAAAAATCGTTTCCACATATGACTGCCCGAAAAAATCTAACAGTCACGTAAGCAAATGACTTTAGGCAAATGTGTTTACTCAAAATCATCCCACTGATTAATTCTTTTTATAATTTAGAATACACAATCACGCTGATTCCCAGTGTTTTGTAAAAGTGCTCCAAGGCCAACTGCTAGAAAGTAGATATGCTTGTCCTAAAGATGAAGGCGGTTCAGAGCCAAAACCACTCATAGAGGTCAGTGCCAATGTAGTGGGGACCAATGAAGTCACTTTTATTAATGGTTAGATTTATAAACTCTTTAACACACACTTTTTGCAAAATGTTTGATAATTTTTAAGATGCGATTGGGATTCACAGGATGGAAAACAATAGTCACACAGATAATGCTATTTCCCTTCATGTCTACTTTCCACCACTCTTAGGCTGCCAACTTTTTGACTTGGTAATTTCCTGCACTAAAATTTCATTTAGTTTTTTTAAACTGTGTTCTTTTTTAGAGAACTGGCAGAAAAGACAGTTCTACAACTGTTTTCCACACACAATTTGGGCGAAAAATGAAAAAGAAATAAGTTATCATGTGACAATGTGACAATAGAATTGTCTTCTTTTAAACAAAACTGCAAATAAATGAGACTATTACATAAAATGGTGTGTTTCAAATCTATATCTTTTACCTTGAGTGAGGGGGAGTTGGCCAAAAGTCTTTCGACGAAACTTTTGCTTGAACCAATACTTTGTTTCAGCCAAAAAATTTTAACCAAGCTTGGCATTTCGCCAGTCGGACTTTGGCCAATCGTTTGCTTCAGCTAATCGAGTTTTGGCCGATCTTTCATTTCAGACAGTCGGACTTTGGTCAATATAATACTTGGAAAAATCGAGTTTTAGCCTGTGTTATACTCAAGCCAGTCAGGATTCAGCCAATGCAATATTATAGGGGTATTGTAATAGAGATAATTGTAACGCAAAATTGGCCAAAACCTGACTGGCTTGAGTAAAAAATTTGCTAAAACTCGATTGGCTCAAGTTTTATGTTGGCCAAAGTCCTATTGTCTGAAATATAGGTTTCGCCCTAAAACCCATTGGTTGAAACAAAGGATCGGCCAAAGTCCGACTGGCAGAATGCAAAGGCTGGTTTAAAAAGATCATTTCCCTAAACCAAATTTGTCCTGTGACGAACTTTGGCAAAAAAAACTATTGCCCAACTCCAACTCATCTTTCTTTGTATATAATTAGTCTTTAATTTTTTAGAAACAGTCTAACATCGATATAAAAAAACGCTTGATATAACGAACTTCTCGGCTCAATTTGGTTGCATTTGGGTAAGCATAATAAAGGTATGTCCTTGATATAACGAAATATACGTATACCAGGGCTGCATCGAATATGAAAAAATACCGGATCGGATATCGGATATCGGAAATTCAAAAATATCGGATCGGATATCGGATATCGGATGTCAAAAAGTGCCGGATATCGGTTATCGGATATCGGATTTCGGATATTTTCAAAATTTTCTCGTAAAACACTTTATTTCGCCCATTTCTTTACAACACAAAAAACAATTAACAATCATATTCGAAGTTATACGCGGAATGGTTATGGTGAAGAAATAACAGCATTTTTAAATTTTCTGGAGACAAAGACTTCCTGAGGTTGTTCACAATAAAGCCTGCCGTAGAGAAGAAGCGCTCGCTTTCTGTCGACCCCGGCGGTGCACTCAGATATTTTCGGACAAGAGAAGAAATAGCCGGCCACTTATCTCTTTTCGAGCGCCAGTAGACGAATGAATCGAGTGAACTGTTTTGAATTGGCTCAGCAAAATATTCGGCGACTTCCAGCATTGTCTTTGATCTTTGCTCGCTTTCCTGCATGGGCACTTCTGCTGGCTGACTGCTAAGTTCCTAAACAATTTTCCACGAATAAAATAAATACTAATAGAAAAATGTTAACCGGAGAAAGCTTTCCAGAAGAGAACCTATCCCTGTATCCGGTAGTGATTCGACAACAGTGCTTTCACTTTCCACATCCCACGTTAATTCAAGACCCACTTCTTCAAGCCAGCTACGATACATTGGACGATCTTCCTTTTCAAAATAGGCTAACTTGTAGCGAGAATCAAGCATTGTAGCCAAGCACAGGTTCCTAAATTGTTTCGCCATCCAATGCTATGGTTCCGTTCCTTTCATAAAATGCATCCCATTTTTGTTCGTTAAGCATCTGAAAGCCATAAATGTAAGCTTGGAAGAACAAGACAAATAAAATGCAGGAAAAAATCGTGTAAAAATGACCGCAAAAGAATTCGTTTTCACCTATTTTTAAAAATAAAGGCACAGGCAACGAACAAGCACTCCACTCGAGTAAAGAACAAGCACCCCAAAAAACAACTTGGTCCCCCCTGTTGATTTTTTTTAAATTTATAAAATCAACAGGGGGGACCAAGCTGATTTTGGGGTGCTTGTTCTTTACTCGAGTGGGGTGCTTGTTCTTAACCTTGGCCAAAAAATAAATTAATAAAAATAAATTAAAAAAATAAAAAATAAAACAAAAAAAATAAATTCTAAAAATTATTCAAAAGTTTTTTTTCAAAATAGCCTCTCTTTATCCGATTTTATCCGAAAATCGGTCATTTTTTCGGATATCGGATACCGGATATCGGATGTCAAAAAGTGCCGGATATCGGATGTCGGATATCGAATATCCGATGCAGCCCTGACGTATACGTACCTACGGTATAAAAAACATTTTTTCAAATTTTGCAGACAAATTTAATTTTAGCGTAACGAAAGCTTTCAGACGACCAAGATTTAAAAAAAATTTGCAAATACTGTCGACATAAAGAGTCCATATAACGAGACTTTCGAGCTAAAAGAAGGGGTTGGACAAGAATTAGTGAAAGTACAATAGAAATATATGTGCTTACTTGCACAATATCAGGCGAATGTAGTGAAACCTTGATATAAAGAACCTTTATTAAATTTTGGTTGAAATAGCTCAATATAGGGAACATTTTTTCCGTCTCCTCAGGGAGTTCATTATATCGAAGTTCGACTGTAGTAAAAAATGCCTGTGGATTTTCCTAAAAATGTTTTTTTCGAGCAGACATTTGACAAAAATTTATTGAAAAAAATCTTCTTTATGATATGTCAGTACCTATTAAATTCACAAAATGCAAGGTTCCTTATTGTAAAAAAGAAACTTAAAGGTTTAAACATCTTCATCTATACCAATTAGTAAAAGAAGACAACAAATTATCTGAAATTTCTTATTTGTGAATTAGTAGGCTCTAATACAATTAGTCAATGCTCAAGAATTGCGAAAGAAAGCAAATCTTTTAGCGCTGGTATTTATTCGGTATCAAATAGTTTTCAATTCCAGTCTGTGAAAAAATTCCATTTCGTTATTAATTGTCCATTTTCTTCTTAATAAATTGTTTGTGTATTCAACTCTGAAAAAGTTTAAAATAATTAATATTCACAAAACATGTATGTTGCATTGAGTGACAGCGTTTCTTCTTCAGGTGAGATTATTATTTTTTAAATCATTGAAAAGGGGACCTTTTAAAATGTCAATTGTGAGCTTCCTCAACTTCAATTTGCTATTTTGATGTGCTGTACACAAAAGACGTGATATCTACGTTTGACTATAAAAAAGTTTAGAATTTTATTTTTTTGTTTGACCGGGCCTCCAAGCTTATTTTTGTTAAATTTCAAATACTTAAAAATAAGCTCAGGGACCAAGGCATCCAAAAATATATAAGAATTTTATGATCAAACTTGTTTTCGTATTCATCTAAAAACACGAAACAATTTGAAGCGCAAGTAAAAATAAGGGGACTTAAATTTTACAGTTTAATCGGTTACTTCATGATTCAAAATTTTTAAAAGTGTTCTGTTTCAGAAATAATTGCTACTACGGAAGTATCGTCTACTTCGGATTCCCCTGACTTTGAAGCTGTGGCTAGTACAGTCATATTTGCAAACCATCAAATCTTTTTATTATTGTAAGTTTTGAATGAAGTGAATTAAAATGCAAACAATTGATCTCTTTAACGGCTTTTTTGTAGGAAATGCTTTATCACGCCCAAAATTATCTTGTATTAACTCTAGTATAGAATTCTCTATTAGCTGATTTCTTAGCTAAGTAGGTGTATATAAGGGTATCTTCTCTTCTTTGTTTTATTTCTCAGCCTTCGGTTTAGGGGGTGACCTAGTTGAAGGAAATAAATACAGTGCATTTTCATTACAGCATCTCCCTCTCAAGTTCGTTTCCGTCTACGGTCCAACACTTTCTGGCCAGAATTAGGCCCACTTTTGGACAGAAACTGAATTCGAATTCAGTTTATATTTACGCCCGAAAATGAACTCGCAAAACAAAGGCTATGACAAAATGGCGCATTCTCTATTGTCCCTTTTTTTAAAAGGTATCTTGAAAAACTAAGTGTAGAAAACGGGATCGATTGTTTACTAACAATTTTTTGTGCATTTTAAAAGTGTTTTGTTTTTAGTTTTGCAGTGCTTTGCCTTTTTCTATGTTCACTGTTTGCAAACTTCGTTTTGTGGACCAGAAATGTGGCTCTGAAGAGAGAAGTCAGAAAGCATTACGGTGAGCCTAGACCTCCAAAGCTATGTTTCAAAGGCAATCGTATAGCTGCAGCTGCTAGTGGCAGTAAAAATACGACAAGATACTGAAGATATACCTGGAGCGCTAATAGATTATGTATAACAATTTGCATAAATGACTTTTTTGTGAAGGATTCTATTTTCTTGTGGTCTAAAACATAATTTATTTAAAACTCAATTATTGAAAAGATTACAATAATAAAATTGAACAGGACTGGTTCAGTGAAATACAAATTTATAGCGCTATTAATCAGTTTATTTACCAGTGAACCAAGCCAGGAATATAAGTGTCGACTAGGCCTTGATAGTAGGCTCTTAGTTCTTCTGCATCTGGGTGAACGTCTGCCTTGGAATAAAGGTCACAGTCACTAAAAGATAAGTGTTAAATTGATCTGTTATCTTTAAATTAATTTATTACTTTAACTGAATAATTGCAGGAAGTCTATTTTTGTCTTCTTCTGTCTCGAAATAGAGATAATCACGATTGTTGTGGTAAGGGTAGAATGAGTGGAAGCGAATAGCATAAAGACCATCTTCTGGGATAGTACATCCTGGGTGGTTTTTCAGCACCTTAAAAATACGTGAGCTATTGTATAACACCTTATCAAAAAATATATCTTAAAAAAAAACATCCCAAGTTTTTTCAACCCGCGTACTGTTTTTATTATTTTAATACCGTATATAGACCCCTAAAAAATTCTCCTTTTAAAAACTCAGGTCCTTTTTAAAAACCTAAGTGAAGAGTACACAAATATATGTCCAAGACCCCGGAAAAAGTGCGTAAGACATTTATTAGTCACAACTTCCATACGCTGGCCAACCCGCGAACCTAAAGGCTAGGCCTAAACTTGCTGTTCCAAAGGGTATTCAGCGATTTTGGAGGGTCAGATTTTAGGGGGGTATTCTATACTAACGCCCGTATTTCGTCTAATAGACCGACCTTTCGATCTATTTTCCGATCACCCTCTAAGGGGTAAGTCTATTAGAAGGGCTCGTTCTATTGTAGGGGTCACTATATTGTTCGATGTTGTCGCGCCAAGGGCGTGAAGAATTTTTTTGTAAACACTTAAAAGCAAACAATTTTCAAGAAACCACCCCTCAGCACCGACTAAGCGGTCTTATATCCAGAATGGTCTTATATTGACATATAATTTTAAAAAAGATTTTTCAAACACATTTTTTATCCAGAGTGGTATAATATGGACAATCGACTGCAGTAGTACAATATCAATAAATAATCGTCAAAGAAAGACGTCTAGACGTCCCTAGTGCTGCTCCTCTCTGCATCATCTCAAGGATGGCATCTGTGTTAGGGAGTTGCAAGTCCACTAGGGTTTCGTATGACTTGGTACTTATCTCTCCGCCTGTACCGATTATGATCGGGTGGACCGTCACTGTGAATCCGCTATACAGGCTTTCCATCTCACTCCGTAGACTTCTACCCGGAGGGTAGGGGAGTTGAGTATAGTCGTCCTGTGGAATCATCGAGTTGACGTAGTACAGGGAGCTAATTTAGGAGCCTAATTTTTTACCACGACCCATGTTGAAAAACATGGTAAGACAACCGAAACAGTCCAAAATTTACTTAAAAGTGGCCCCTTTTATTCCCTTCCCCTCCCTAAACAGCCTTTGATTCCTTTTAAACTCAAAAGCCGCCAACTTAAATTTTTCAAATTTTGACTAAAAAACTATGATAACCACCCCCTGTGGTTCGAAAAAACTTTTTTTTCTAAGAATCAAAAAAATAGGCAAATTATGGTGAGGGGGATTGGGATTTTTTATATCATTGTTGAGTCAAAATTTTACGATCAATTTAAAGCATGGCGAGATCTGCGGATATAACTATTGCGGACTCGTTTTTGCGGATACAACATTTGCGGACCTACATTTGCGGCAAGACATATGCGGAAATTACTTTTGCGAAGCGACCTTTCCAGAATCTTATAAAAAACCGTATACTGTATAGAAAGTCTTAAAAAATACCAGTCTCACTAGTGCCTTTCAAGTATAACAACGAAAGACAATAAATTCGTTCAGCGAACAATAAGTAACTCGATAATATTTCGGGTTTCATGTCGTTTCTGCAAATGTCGCTTCCACAAATGTCCTGCCGCAAATGTCGGTCTGTAAATGTATTTCCTTTAACGTCACTCTTCAAATATCGTTCCACATATGTCATTCTGCAAATATCCTGCTACTAATGATGGTCTGAAATAGTCGTCTCTGCAAATGTTATGCCCTAAATACCCTTCTGCAAATGTACATCTGCGAATGTAGGTCCGCAAAAGTCTTTTTTCAAATGTTACGTCCGCAAATGACCTGCCACAAATGCTTATCCGCAAATCACGCCATGCAAAATTTAAACGCCTAAAAAATTACCACACCCAGGTCATTAATGTATCTGAAAGAATATTTTGTGAAATAATTGGTAACATTTAAAACATTCTATCTACGAAGTATTTAAATAAAACCTATTACTATAACTTTTGAGAAAGTCCCATAGCGAAAGACGTCTTTGTTTATCATCTTGTAAAAAATAATAATGAATTTATCTTTGTTGAGAAGCAAACGAATGATTTTCCATCTTGCTGATAAAGCAGAGGCAATGTCTGTCATGAGGACTTATAAATTGTTTTTAATGGCTTCTTAAACATTCATTCTTTTTCAAACTAAAAAATAAGAATAACTTTTTTTCTGAAAATTTTTTCAAAAAACTCTCTGTTTTCAGGTAAAAAATGAAAATAGAATTGTGTGGACTCCCAGCACTTTCCAGCTCTCCTGAAGATGGTCTCAGACGATACGATCCACAAGCTGGAGACAAAATTCAGACTCGGGTACGCAATCACTACCACACTCAGCATCAGAATCAAACAGTGGAATTCGTTCAAAAAATGGTATAACACATAATTTTAAAAATTTCGGGAGTCACAGTTCTATTTTAGCACAAGAAATGGCTGAAATTTGATCATGCTCAACTGACTATCATGGATTGCTTGCACTTGCTTAGTGAATTCTTGGATGAAAGTGATCCGGATGTATTTTTACTTTAAAGTTTCATTTTTCCATGAGAAAAACCACTTTCAGGTGGATGAGTCAAATTTAATACATGCTTATCAAACAGCTGAAAGGATGAGAGCTGCCTATCCTCAGGAGCCCTGGCTACACTTAGTTGGATTAATCCACGATTTGGGAAAAATTATGAGTGTATGGGGTGAGCACCAATGGGCTGTTACTGGTTAGTTAATTTTCCCTAATTTTTTTAATAGTTGTCATGAGTTGCTTCACAGGAGATACCTATCCAGTTGGATGTCTTCCAGCCAGTTCAGTTGTTTACAAACTAGAAAGTTTTGAAGGAAATCCTGACTTGAATAATCCCCTTTACAAGTTTGTATATTTTTTCCACTATGGCTTGTTGAATCGAAAAATTTAGCACAAAGTTAGGAATGTACAAAGAAAAATGTGGAATTGAAAATTTGCTGATGACTTGGAGCCACGATGAGTATTTGTACCAGGTTTGAAATTTCTACATGAAGTGCATAAAGATTAAAAAAACACCTACTTACTCTACTTATACAGTGCTTCTTTTTCAGCTAGTAATTTTGGCTTTATATCTAATTAAACGCCTAAAAATTTTAATTTTTATGCTGGCTTTTACATTTGCACTTTTTCAATTTTTATTTGTTATCACTCGTCTAAGAAGAAAAATGGGCTACCTAGCTTGTTTTTTGGAGAGCCTGGTCTCATTAGAAAACCAATACCATATTTCCTCTAATAACTCGGGTGGGTTATTTTTTGGGTCCCTCATAATCGGAAAAATAGGAGATCCATCTCGAGATTTTCAGATGAAAATTTAAAATCTAAAAAGTTTAATTGGTAAAGCTCGTGAGAGTTAAGAAAACGCAATAAACAGGTTTGCGAAATTTCGACTATGAACTGAGATATTGGTCAAAGTTGAGAAAGTGAGTTATTAGAGCAGGGTGAATTATTAGTGGGGAAACGGTATGTAAATTTCAATGAATTTTATTTGGTTTGGGTAAAAAACTAGTAAAGTTAAAACAACATGGTGGACTTCGGAATTTTTTCAAATGTCGTATTTTTTCTGTTCAATCTGACCAAAATGCGCTAGTGAAGAATCGGTTCCCATTTTCGCCTCGGCCTCCCCTTTGTTTTGTTATTTAAAAAAAACACTTTTTGCAGAAAATATTTTTAAGTCCATTTTGTTGACATATTTTTATGTATAAGTCGGATTGATGCGCACCGTGGAGACAAAGTCGACTAAATCTACTGCTTCGAGGAAAAGGGTGTTGTGCCAAGGAACTTAAAATGCTACAAGACGTCCACTCTGTCGTAATGTTGTGCTGCTAGTGTGAAAAATTGATTAATATAAAAGACGGATATGCAAGGGATCACTCACTTTCAAAAAAAACTTGAATTTTTTTTTTAATTTCTTTGAATTTCTTTGACGATTATTTATTGATATTGTACTACTGCAGTCGATTGTCCATATTATACCACTCTGGATAAAAAATGTGTTTGAAAAATCTTTTTTAAAATTATATGTCAATATAAGACCATTCTGGATATAAGACCGCTTAGTCGGTGCTGAGGGGTGGTTTCTTGAAAATTGTTTGCTTTTAAGTGTTTACAAAAAAATTCTTCACGCCCTTGGCGCGACAACATCGAACAATATAGTGACCCCTACAATAGAACGAGCCCTTCTAATAGACTTACCCCTTAGAGGGTGATCGGAAAATAGATCGAAAGGTCGGTCTATTAGACGAAATACGGGCGTTAGTATAGAATACCCCCTAAAATCTGACCCTCCAAAATCGCTGAATACCCTTTGGAACAGCAAGTTTAGGCCTAGCCTTTAGGTTCGCGGGTTGGCCAGCGTATGGAAGTTGTGACTAATAAATGTCTTACGCACTTTTTCCGGGGTCTTGGACATATATTTGTGTACTCTTCACTTAGGTTTTTAAAAAGGACCTGAGTTTTTAAAAGGAGAATTTTTTAGGGGTCTATATACGGTATTAAAATAATAAAAACAGTACGCGGGTTGAAAAAACTTGGGATGTTTTTTTTTAAGATATATTTTTTGATAAGGTGTTATACAATAGCTCACGTATTTTTAAGGTGCTGAAAAACCACCCAGGATGTACTATCCCAGAAGATGGTCTTTATGCTATTCGCTTCCACTCATTCTACCCTTACCACAACAATCGTGATTATCTCTATTTCGAGACAGAAGAAGACAAAAATAGACTTCCTGCAATTATTCAGTTAAAGTAATAAATTAATTTAAAGATAACAGATCAATTTAACACTTATCTTTTAGTGACTGTGACCTTTATTCCAAGGCAGACGTTCACCCAGATGCAGAAGAACTAAGAGCCTACTATCAAGGCCTAGTCGACACTTATATTCCTGGCTTGGTTCACTGGTAAATAAACTGATTAATAGCGCTATAAATTTGTATTTCACTGAACCAGTCCTGTTCAATTTTATTATTGTAATCTTTTCAATAATTGAGTTTTAAATAAATTATGTTTTAGACCACAAGAAAATAGAATCCTTCACAAAAAAGTCATTTATGCAAATTGTTATACATAATCTATTAGCGCTCCAGGTATATCTTCAGTATCTTGTCGTATTTTTACTGCCACTAGCAGCTGCAGCTATACGATTGCCTTTGAAACATAGCTTTGGAGGTCTAGGCTCACCGTAATGCTTTCTGACTTCTCTCTTCAGAGCCACATTTCTGGTCCACAAAACGAAGTTTGCAAACAGTGAACATAGAAAAAGGCAAAGCACTGCAAAACTAAAAACAAAACACTTTTAAAATGCACAAAAAATTGTTAGTAAACAATCGATCCCGTTTTCTACACTTAGTTTTTCAAGATACCTTTTAAAAAAAGGGACAATAGAGAATGCGCCATTTTGTCATAGCCTTTGTTTTGCGAGTTCATTTTCGGGCGTAAATATAAACTGAATTCGAATTCAGTTTCTGTCCAAAAGTGGGCCTAATTCTGGCCAGAAAGTGTTGGACCGTAGACGGAAACGAACTTGAGAGGGAGATGCTGTAATGAAAATGCACTGTATTTATTTCCTTCAACTAGGTCACCCCTAAACCGAAGGCTGAGAAATAAAACAAAGAAGAGAAGATACCCTTATATACACCTACTTAGCTAAGAAATCAGCTAATAGAGAATTCTATACTAGAGTTAATACAAGATAATTTTGGGCGTGATAAAGCATTTCCTACAAAAAAGCCGTTAAAGAGATCAATTGTTTGCATTTTAATTCACTTCATTCAAAACTTACAATAATAAAAAGATTTGATGGTTTGCAAATATGACTGTACTAGCCACAGCTTCAAAGTCAGGGGAATCCGAAGTAGACGATACTTCCGTAGTAGCAATTATTTCTGAAACAGAACACTTTTAAAAATTTTGAATCATGAAGTAACCGATTAAACTGTAAAATTTAAGTCCCCTTATTTTTACTTGCGCTTCAAATTGTTTCGTGTTTTTAGATGAATACGAAAACAAGTTTGATCATAAAATTCTTATATATTTTTGGATGCCTTGGTCCCTGAGCTTATTTTTAAGTATTTGAAATTTAACAAAAATAAGCTTGGAGGCCCGGTCAAACAAAAAAATAAAATTCTAAACTTTTTATAGTCAAACGTAGATATCACGTCTTTTGTGTACAGCACATCAAAATAGCAAATTGAAGTTGAGGAAGCTCACAATTGACATTTTAAAAGGTCCCCTTTTCAATGATTTAAAAATAATAATCTCACCTGAAGAAGAAACGCTGTCACTCAATGCAACATACATGTTTTGTGAATATTAATTATTTTAAACTTTTTCAGAGTTGAAGGCACTATGTAAGCACTATGTTTAGAATAGTTAGAATATTTAGAATAGTATATGAAGTTTTATTGGAATAATATTTCACATTTTTCTAGCGCGTATTCCAATAAAACTTCATATAATATTTGAAAGAGGAAAAAAATAGAATAAAACTGTAAAAGTTTTGAAAAACATTAAAGTAAAAGGGCAAGAAATCGTACAAATTAGAATAGGGCGGGAACTTTTGGCGCACCCTGTAATTTTCATTGTTATTGACACTCGCCTGGTCACGCTTAGTTATTGCTGCAAAAAGCTCAGTATTTCTCATTGATTTTTTCTAACATTTTTCCAGCGCGTAGTCTGCGCTTTCTGTTAAGCGTTTTTAGCTGGTGTCCAAAAAGTTCCCGACAGATTTTCAGAGCCTTATATTTTTTATTCGTGGCATCATATCTCTTTTATTCTAATACCATTTTGTAGTTCTGCATCTCTTCTCTGCTTTTCAAATGGCATACCGTAAATCCTCTAATAGAGCCCCCTCTCTAATAGAGCCCCCCCCCTCGATTTTTGACTAGAGTTTCAGAGTTAGCACCATTTTTGATTGAAAATCTCAAGATTTTTCAGGGATTGAAAAATAAAACCCCGGGGCTCTATTAGAGGATTTACGGTAAATCAATTAGCTTGATTATTTAAGATAAGTCACCGTTTGGCTTCAAACACTTGTGAGGTTATTTTAAGAAATTTACCAGCTTTTCATCACTTTCAGTGATCAAATGTTTTATAGAATTTAGAGCGTCACGACAAACTTTTATCACCATGTTGTAGTGCAGCTCAAGAGCTACAAAACCCATATTACAGAATGGTTTTTGAAAATTTGAGTATTGAGATTTGGACTTTAGGAAAAAACCGATTTCCTTATAAAATGCAAAAATCCAAGTTTTTTCCAATTTTTCGGATTTTTGTCATTTTTTAATTTTTAAGGAAATTTGTTTTTTCCTATAGTCCATATCTCAATACTCAAATTTTCAAAAATCATTCTGTAATATGGGTATTGTAACTCTTGAGCTGCACTACAACATGGTGATAAAATTTTGTCCTGACGCTTAAAATTTAATGAAACACTAATCACCGAAAGTGAAAATTTCTTAAAATAACATCACAAAAGTTTGAAGCCAAATGGTGACTTGGTGCCCGGAAAAAAGCGCAGCGAAAAAAGCGCAGCGAAAAAAGCGCAGGGAAAAAAGCGCAGCGAAAAAAGCGCAGGGAAGAAAGCGCAGGGAAAAAAGCGCAGCGAAAAAAGCGCAGGGAAGAAAGCGCAGGGAAATAAGCGCAGGGAAATAAGCGCAGGGAAATAAGCGCAGGGAAAAATTATTATTATTGTTATTATTATTGTTTGTTTGCTCATGTTTTTTCAGATGGAAATGCAGTCAAACAAAGGCAAATCGATGGCTTTCTGTGGGCAATATTTGATGAGGATGGCTGGACAGAGCGCTGATGGAACTCTTCAATTCTGGCGCTGCGCAAAGAAGGGATGCACTGGCGGAGCACAATCATCTGTAAGTAGTCTAGTTCCGACGCACCTGTATTCATATCTAAATTCAATAGTTCTTTCATCTATCTCATGGGGATCTTTAGCTAAGGGGGGGAGATGTTGTGTGGAAGTGTTATTCGTATCTGTTATTGTCTCAACACGACATCGATTCTTCTGTTGACTCGTGTCGCTCTGTTATCAGTTGTTATCATATTTCGTTCCGTTATAAATAAATCTTGTTGGTTCGCTCTGCTCTCTCTTCTCTGCTCACAAGAACACAACAGTTTCGCACTCACGCAGGCACGCATTCTTTTCCGCAAACTTTCGAGCGCCGAGGCGAGCAAATTTACATTAATTTAATTGGTTTAATGCACCTTTTGGGATGCATAAACTTTGAAGGCTAATATACCATTCGAAAGCCCTGACTTAACTCTGAAACTTGTTCAGTTTTATAAAAAGATATGACCATTTAAATGAGTCTTTTTAAGGACAAAATCTCAGAAATATGAAAAAAAAAGTTAAGAGAACTGAAGATAAAAATCATTAAATAACTGAAAATAAACAACTGAACTTAAATAACTGAAAATAAAATTAAATAACTTAAATAACCTATACTAACTGCTAACTGCTTCAGTGTCATACTAACTGCTACAGCGTTAGAACCCAAATCATACCACATACCATTCTGTTTAGGCAAGTTCACTTAACGTTCATGCAAATTTAGATCTTACACTATCTAGAGCTGCTAACACTAAACAAAAATGCAAAACTTCGTGGTTTCCCATTTCTCGTACTTCCTCTAATGCTGTAATATATTACTTTTTGGTCATAGGAAGCTTTTGAATTGTTTTCGCGTGATGTAATCAATAAGTATTTTAAAAGTTACAAACTCAGCTGTTTTCTTGCGATTAATTTCTCTCAACATACTCCTTGGCTTGATTTTTTTTTTTTATCATGAATGGGTTAAAGATTGATGTTACGAGTAAGGGGTCCGCGACAGTTCACGCCCGGGACAATTCACGCCCGAGACAATTCACGCCCGGACGATTCACGCCCGGGACAATTCACGCCCGGGAGAATTCAAGCCTGGGACAATTCACGCCCCAGGACAATTCACGCCCGGGAGAATTCAAGCCTGGGACAATTCACGCCCCAGGACAATTCACGCCCTTAAAGGGCCATTGCCGTCCCCGACAACGAGAATTTCAAGTGTTTGAATTGGCGCGGGACAGTTCTCTTTCGTCTTTCATTTTACTCTTTTGAGTCATTCGAAGCAAGTCAAAAGAGTAAAATGAAAGACGAAAGAGAACTGTCCCGCGCGAATTCAAACATTTGAAATTCTCGTTGTCGGGGACGGCAATGGCCCTTTAAAGAATTCACGTTTACTTACTTTATTTATTTACTTTTCTATTTATCAAACCATCTAAATCACATAGAATTGGGATAATAAGGGTAGGTACATATCCTGAGGATTCACCTGTCTTCAAATTCTAAACTTCAGTTGTTTTATGTGGGATCGAAAGCCTTAGTTTCTTATCCAAAATTTCACAATATACATGTACATGGTTTGACAACACTAAAACTGTGATTTTAACGACTTGAACTCTAAAACCTAGGTTAAGTACCCAAGGTTCAGGTGGACATCCAGTCTAAAATATGTTTTTTTCCTTCTAAAACTTAAGTAAAGACTACCCAAATATATGTCCCAGACCCGGAAAATGTGCGCAAACTCTTTATTAGTCACAACTTCCGTACGCTGGCCTACCCCCAAGCCTAAGGGCTAAGCCTAAACTTGTTGTTTGAACGGGTAGTTACAGCGATTTTTATAAGGTCAGGTTGAGGGGGGGGGGTGGTATTCGCTACTAGCGCCCAAATTTTCTAATAAAGGTGATGTCCGCCACAGGGATTAGAACCTTGCAGATCAATTTACTTGCAGATCAATTTACCGTCGCCCTAAATTTGGTACCACTAAGTACCACTACCTTCGCACTTCTAACTGAGTACCTCTACCTAGGTACAGCAACTTGAGTGACATTACCTTGGTAGTACTATCTCAGCACCGCCTGGATAACCTACGGGACACGAAACTTTTCAAAGCTAGGGTTCCTGCAAATTTTGCCATTATCAAACCATGTTTAGGATAAGATTCTGGATAGGGCACAATTATTACATAGCACATAATTACTTTAAGCTAAATCCGAAATTTCGGATTTTTAGAAGTAAATACACGTTTAGGGCAGGTACCAGGCGGTTTTCTATCCACCCTGAGGCTCATTGATCCTTTAAAAACCTTTCTTTATTCTGGTGCTAGTCCAGAAAAAGTGTTTACCATCACCGTGATTCGAACCTGTAACCTACTAATGAATCAATTAACCAGACATAATTGACCAGGATATAATTTTACCGCCGTGAATTATCTGGGGGCGTGAATTGTCCTGGGGCGTGAATTGTCCGGGGCGTGAATTGTCCCGGGCGTGAATTGTCCCGGGGCGTGAATTGTCCCAGGCTTGAATCGTCCCGGGCGTGAATTGTCCTGGGGCGTGAATTGTCCCGGGCGTGAATTGTCCGTGTACCACGAGTAAGTACTCTTGCTTACATCTTGTCCGTCTCGCCAATAATTTCTTCTTCTTTCTACCGTTGTTGTAGCTGGGGCAACCACGTAAACGGGTAGTGGATCGAATGCTTCGATGGAGACATAAGTCAATAGTCGATTGTTAAAAGTTGCTTCAACTTCTGCACAAGATCTGAAATAGTTTCACACTTCAGCTCAATACTTGGTTACTATTTGTAGGAAATTCGGCTGCAGTGCCTCATAATGCCTTATAATCTTGATCATAAAATGCATATAGAGTCTTTCTTCGCCTTGGTCCAGTAAGAAAACACGGTAAAAAATGAATAATAGGACATCTAGGTACCCCCCCTAACTGGCTTACTTTGGTCCAGGGTGCGGTACACGGACAATTCACGCCCAGGACAATTCACGCCCGGGACGATTCACGCCCGGGACAATTCACGCACCGGACGATTCACGCCCCAGGACAATTCACGCCCCTATATAATTCACGCCCCTAGATAATTCTCGGCGCTAAATTTATATCCTGGTTAATGATGTCTGTTAAATTGATGCGCTAATAGGTTAAAGGTTCGAATTCCGGTGGTGTTAAAAGAGGGGGGAAGCCATTGTTTTTTTAGGTTGAACATGTAGGCTACATGGCGCAGTGCGTAAGCATTCGCGTTTTTGGCCCAAATAGTGTTGCAGGTTCGATCCCAAGTGGTGACATACTATTTACCATAAATCCTCTAATAGAGCCCCCCTCTCTAATAGAGCCCCACCCCAATTTACCCACTATCAAACCATCTTCAGCATGCCCGAATTAGTCCAGAAAGCAAGTTTTGGAACCCGAAAAATAAAAAAAATTTTTTGATCTAAGTGGACGACCACTTGATTTGGTTGGTTCAGACTAAAAAATAAAAATTCCTGCGAATCTTTACTGAAAGTGTCTTTTTCCTGTTGGGTTAGAAAATTTTAAAAATGGTCAACTGCGCCATAAAAAACATTTTTTCCATGCGTTTCAGCAGCTTAAACATTCAAAAAAGTGGTTTGAACCACTTTTTGGACAACCCCATTATCAAGCACTTCGGCCGAAAATTCAAGAGCTATATCAGACCATAATTTTCAGCACAGAAAGTCACAAAACTCACTCCAAAATTACAAAAAATGGTGAGACCAGAAGCTTCCCTGGTATCGAAATTTGGAGGACACCTGGTTTGGCTTATTCCTGCAAAAATTTTCAATTTTTTTTTGTCCATAATATCCCAATACTAGGGTGAAACAGGCACCTATAGGCGCCTCCATTGATATGGAGATATGGATATCAAAAGCATTGAGGCAAACCGATGGCTCTATGTGGCGGATTTATGATGATGCAAGAACGAAGAAGCAAAGATGGAGATCGTCAATACTGGAGATGCCAGCTCAAGAACTATGGATGCAAAGGTCGAGCGATTTCGTCTACTAATTTCTTTCAACTCACGCAAACGGTAGCGCATAATGGCCAGGGAGTAAGTCCAGCGAAAGTCTACCGTATTACCTCTAATAGGAGCACCCGCTCTAATAAGCGCACCCCCTTAACTTTGAGGGTCTATATCTCGGAGCGGAGTAAATTTTTGCTTATCTCTTTGATGCGTTTTCTTAACTCCCACGAGCTCTACCGATTCCACTTTTTAGATTTTTATGTTCACCCAAAAATCTCGAGATCGAATTCCAAATTTTCCAATTTTCGGGAGATTAAAAAATAAGCGCACCGGTGCGCCTATTAAAGGAAATACGGTATATATTTTTATTATGGTCAGCACTGATTTTTTCATTACAGAAAAAAGGCCTCGACAAGAGCAAAGGAATGCCCAAATCAAATGAAGGGCTGTCCTCGCAACATGTTCTTGATGTGGCTAAAGCTGGTCTCAGTGAAATTTAAATTCGAGCATTCCCAAAAGATATGGACGTCAAGAGGATGATAACGAATGCCCGTTCGCCAGCAAGAGGTATGGTTTTCAACTAATCATACCATACGATCTTTTCTTGCAGGAGCAGATGTGGACAATCCTAAGATCAAATGCGACTGTCTGAGCAATTCAGAAGTACGGAAGTCGGGGGAACGATTTCTTTTGCATGATTCGAGCGTTAATTATGGCGCACTAATTACGCATAACCATACAGGGTGCGGAAAAAGTTCGATCACCAACTTTAAATTTAAGATTTTTATGTTTAAACCTAACAATATTAAAAAAAATATATCATTCGAAAGCTTAGACAATTCTGCACAAGATGCATCATTCAGAATTTAAAATACCAACGTTCCGCACTCACGCAAACACGTATTCTTTTCCGCAAACTTTCGACCGCCGAGGCGAGCAAATTTAATTGGTTTGCTGCACCATGTATAGCAGCTATGTCAATTTAGTTGTCATTCGAAACCTTATCTTTGTGCCTACAAATATAAATGGCAAACGAAATAGTTTGGTTGAGCACAAAAAAAAGATTTGACTGCTTTAATGATTTTATCTTCAGTTCTCTTAACTTTTTTTTTTCATATTTCTGAGATTTTGTCCTTAAAAAGACTCATTTAAATGGTCATATCTTTTTATAAAACTGAACAAGTTTCAGAGTTAAGTCAGGGCTTTCGAATGGTATATAGCCTTCAAAGTTTATGCATCCCAAAAGGTGCATTAAACCAATTAAATTAATGTAAATTTGCTCGCCTCGGCGCTCGAAAGTTTGCGGAAAAGAATGCGTGCCTGCGTGAGTGCGAAACTGTTGTGTTCTTGTGAGCAGAGAAGAGAGAGCAGAGCGAACCAACAAGATTTATTTATAACGGAACGAAATATGATAACAACTGATAACAGAGCGACACGAGTCAACAGAAGAATCGATGTCGTGTTGAGACAATAACAGATACGAATAACACTTCCACAACATCTCCCCCCTTAGCTAAAGATCCCCATGAGATAGATGAAAGAACTATTGAATTTAGATATGAATACAGGTGCGTCGGAACTAGACTACTTACAGATGATTGTGCTCCGCCAGTGCATCCCTTCTTTGCGCAGCGCCAGAATTGAAGAGTTCCATCAGCGCTCTGTCCAGCCATCCTCATCAAAATTGCCCACAGAAAGCCATCGATTTGCCTTTGTTTGACTGCATTTCCATCTGAAAAAACATGAGCAAACAAACAATAATAATAACAATAATAAAATTTTTCCCTGCGCTTATTTCCCTGCGCTTATTTCCCTGCGCTTATTTCCCTGCGCTTTCTTCCCTGCGCTTTTTCGCTGCGCTTTTTTCCCTGCGCTTCTCCCTGCGCTTTTTTCGCTGCGCTTTTTTCCCTGCGCTTTTTTCGCTGCGCTTTTTTCGCTGCGCTTTTTTCCGGGCACCAAGTCACCATTTGGCTTCAAACTTTTGTGATGTTACCGTAAAAACTCTAATAGAAACCCCGGGTTACTATTTTCCAACCCTCGTCTAGGGGGGTTACTATTAGAGAGGGGTTTACTAATAGAGAGGGGGTTACTATATTTCAACCACTAGCGCTGAAGCCACTGGCCAAGAGTTTTGAAGGATGCAATATTCATTGAGAGACAGCAGAAAATGCAGGGTTTACGAGAAAAAGCTAACGGAGAATGCTGAGTTTACAAACAAACAAAAATAAACGAATAACCATTCAGAAAGCATGATACTGCGGATTAGGCGCATTCAATTCATTGTTCCAGTCAACTTGATGAGATTCGTCGAAGTGAAGAGACTGATCGCTCAAATAACCATTCTCTTCATCCTGTTCTTTATCGATTTCATCCATTGCGGTAAAAACTGTGCTGACCCCATCCGAGCATCCTGCAGCATTTTTCGACCTTCTGGCACTGGCCCATGATTTTTAAAACAATGAATCATATTGTCCTCTTCACCGGAATGAGAATTAGTTATTCCACAATCTGCAATAGGTGATTGGTAACGAAAAGTTAAAAAAAACCACCTTTAAATGACTTTGCAATTATTTGTTTTGGCAGAGCATCCCAAGCTTGCATATCCATTCAAATAGACGTTCATTGAGGCAGCTCTTGGATTTCCATTGGCAGTGAATTCTTTATCTGCATCGTTCATCATCCACTGATTGTAGAGCTGTTGGATCTTGGCCTTAAAACGGAGCATTCCATACAACATCAGGAGCCTACAAGAATCGATTGACTTCAATTTTGAGAATTAAATCGAAAATAAATCACACCTGAATAAACTTTGTGCATCCACCAGGAACTACTGCTGAATGAAGTCCGATTTCTTTCATCTTCTGCTTGGTGGATTCACTGATATGGCATCGAAACGAGTCCCAGACAAAGAGGCGCTTTCCAAACAATGACCGGCCAACAATCTTGTCCAAGTAATCAGCGGTGAGATCGTCATCCATCCAAGTCTTGCCTGCCCAGCTGAGAACCAATTTGCTTCTAAACCTTTCCACGATTGCTGGCACTGGTCGCTTTCTTGGGAGCAGGACATATGGCTTCAGCTTTGTTCCATCCGCTTTGGCAGTCAGCATCACTGTTACGCGCATTTTGTCATGGCCAGTTGAGAGAACAGAAACGTCTTGGCGCCAAGTTCATCGATACACTTCCCGCCTGAAGGATCTAACCAGACTGCAGTTTCATCGGCGGCAAAGATGGTTTGGTAACTAATATTATTGACAAAAATATGAAAAATTGAATTCAATAAAATACTTGTGAAGCTGGCGCTGCTTTGAAATAAAGATGATAAAATTCACGAGCTTCTCAGCATAATCGGATGGGGTTTTCTGGCACACTGTCGTTGGACATCGGAGCGTAAATCGGTGACGAGAAAGAAACTTTTGGAGCCATCCATGACTTGCCTGAAAGAACGAAAATACGATATATATTCAAAGACCAAAAACATTCGACACAAACCATGAACTCAGTTCCTCTTCCTCTGTGTTGAACATTTTCTCGGCTTGGCGTTGGATGATTTGGCGACTGACTTTAAACTTCTTTTGGCGCTGTTCTCTGACCCATTTGGCAAGCTCATTGTCCAGTTCTTTGAAACTGAGCTGTCGACCACCTCCAGGGAGCCTCTTTTGCCTTTCCAGCAGTGGATGATTCCCTATAAATTAAAAATTTTTTCTTTGAAAGACCCAAAAATTTAAAAGCTTACTTGAGAAGCAGCAGTTTTTTTACATTATTTTTCCATTGGCGAACATTCTGTCGATCGATCTTGTACTTCTTGCTAGCTGCATGGACTGACACTTCGTTAGCGAATTTGACGACTTCCAGTTTCCAATCTGTTGAGTAGGCCTTACGCTTTCTTGACTGACTGACTACCTCATCGCTATCGGATCCATCGCTTGCGTAGTTCGCTTGAATTTGATTCATCTTTTTAGCACTGAAATACAAAATTAAGCTGATCACGAGACAATAAAGAGCGACATAAAATACGACACCGGAAACAGATATTGATTTGTGCGCATAAAACGCGACAACAGCATGCAGAAATATTTGATGCGAACTCAAACAAACATTTTTGCATTTATAGGGGGGGGGGGTTACTATTGGAGAGGGGGTTACTATTTCCCGACCTTCCTCTAAGGGGGTTACTAATAGAGAGGGGGTTACTATTAGAGAGGGGGTTTGTATTAGAGCTTTTACGGTATTTTAAGAAATTTTCACTTTCGGTGATTAGTGTTTCATTAAATTTTAAGCGTCAGGACAAAATTTATCACCATGTTGTAGTGCAGCTCAAGAGTTACAATACCCATATTACAGAATGATTTTTGAAAATTTGAGTATTGAGATATGGACTATAGGAAAAACAAATTTCCTTAAAAATTAAAAAATGACAAAAATCCGAAAAATTGGAAAAAACTTGGATTTTTTGCATTTTATAAGGAAATCGGTTTTTTCCTAAAGTCCAAATCTCAATACTCAAATTTTCAAAAACCATTCTGTAATATGGGTTTTGTAGCTCTTGAGCTGCACTACAACATGGTGATAAAAGTTTGTCGTGACGCTCTAAATTCTATAAAACATTTGATCACTGAAAGTGATGAAAAGCTGGTAAATTTCTTAAAATAACCTCACAAGTGTTTGAAGCCAAACGGTGACTTATCTTAAATAATCAAGCTAATTGATTTACCGTAAATCCTCTAATAGAGCCCCGGGGTTTTATTTTTCAATCCCTGAAAAATCTTGAGATTTTCAATCAAAAATGGTGCTAACTCTGAAACTCTAGTCAAAAATCGAGGGGGGGGGGCTCTATTAGAGAGGGGGCTCTATTAGAGGATTTACGGTATGCCATTTGAAAAGCAGAGAAGAGATGCAGAACTACAAAATGGTATTAGAATAAAAGAGATATGATGCCACGAATAAAAAATATAAGGCTCTGAAAATCTGTCGGAACTTTTTGGACACCAGCTAAAAACGCTTAACAGAAAGCGCAGACTACGCGCTGGAAAATGTTAGAAAAAATCAATGAGAAATACTGAGCTTTTTGCAGCAATAACTAAGCGTGACCAGGCGAGTGTCAATAACAATGAAATTACAGGGTGCGCCAAAAGTTCCCGCCCTATTCTAATTTGTACGATTTCTTGCCCTTTTTACTTTAATGTTTTTCAAACTTTTACAGTTTTATTCTATTTTTTTCCTCTTTCAAATATTATATGAAGTTTTATTGGAATACGCGCTAGAAAAATGTGAAATATTATTCCAATAAAACTTCATATACTATTCTAAATAGGAAGAAAAATGGAATAAAACTGTGTATGTTTTGAAAAAAATTTAAAGTAAAAACACCAACTATAATAGGCCAGGAATTTTTGGCGCACCCTGTAGAAATAACTTTTTAAAACTGAGAAAACTGAGTGCTTGAAGAGACCTATAAAGGCAGTTATAAACGGTAATGATAGACTTCATTATCAGTAGTTTGGAATGTCATGTGCTTCAAATGCTTACAAACAAATAGCGCTTACAAAGAGAATGTTTTATTACGCTCTGGAAAGACAAGAGATTGTAGTGTGTAGTGTTCAATACAATTTTGCAGGAACACATGAGCTAGCTACTGTAACTTCAAAATTTATTTGACAAAAAAATCATATTTTTGTATTTTTCACATTATTTTACTTTCTGAGGTCTAAAATAAACGAGAAATGGTCCAGCCCTGGACCTAAGATCTGGTTATATTCCTATTACTGCACTTAATTTAGGCAAAAAATTCAAATTTTTTGACATTATTATTTTTTGCCCATTTTATACTTTTTTGTTCATTTGGTGCAAAATTTGTAGCGCTTTCAAAATCTGTAACGAAAAAAAGTGATGGGCGACGTTTAAGGTGACGAAAAGTAGGTTTTCAACAGAAAATTTCTGTTCTGGAAAATTGGGCTTTTGTGTTTACCCATTTTTCCCTTTTTTGTTGATTTTTCATAAAACTTTAAGTGCGCACTGTCCCAAAGTAATTCAAAGGTGTAATTCAAAGGTGCCATTTTTCCTTGACAAAACACTGATTTTTCAGATTTTTTTTCTCCAAGTTGTATAAAAGAGATAATGAATAATGAAGATATTGTTGAAAATTTTGGAAAGCTTTCCGGGTGCAAATAGGCCGAAATTCACGTTTTTTAAAAATAATTTTTTTCTCGATGTTCTTAAGGCAAAATTATGTACTTTCTTCGAGGAACGGAATCGTCAGCCCTGCACTATTCATTGAAAAAACAAAAGATCGATATGTTTGGTGGTCGCTGAGAATAACCTCTTTGAAGTTTGTCCAATATATGGGACAGTGCACCGTTGAACTGTTTTAGGTATTTGTATGGAAAAATTGACCCTAGTAGCGAATACCCCCCCCCCAACAAATTTTTTTCAAAATCAGGTTTAACCATTTCTAAGTAATTCAAATGCGCTGAAAACGATAAAAAACGTGTTTTCGGGCATTTTCTGGCCTAAAAAGTTGATTTTTGGAAAAAAAATTTTTTGACCAAAATTCGACTTTTTGCCTTGGGGGACCAAGGTATTCTACCTCGTTTTGTCACTGGAGCTAGGCAAAAAGAGTCTCTTTATGCATTTTATGATCAAGAGTCTTGCTCGGAATTATTCTAAGGTAAGTGAGTGCGCGCATCTCTAACTCTCAAGCCCCCTGCGCCCCCTTCGGGGCGCAGGGGGCTTGGGGCTTGGAGTGAGATGCGCACACCCACATACCTTAGACACAAATCACTCGAAAGTGACTCTGGATGCATGAAAAAGCATGCATACCAGAGTTTTTTTATGCGGTAGGCCCAAGCTAACAAAACTATGTTCAAATTCCATCTTTTTAGGACTCTAGGTACCATTTTTAGGTGGTTAACCTTGGTCCCAAGGCAAAAAGTCGAATTTTGGTCAAAAATTTTTTTTTCCAAAAATCAACTTTTTAGGCCAGAAAATGCCCGAAAACACGTTTTTTATCGTTTTCAGCGCATTTGAATTACTTAGAAATGGTTAAAACCTGATTTTGAAAAAAATTTGTTGGGGGGGGGGTATTCGCTACTAGCGCCAAAAATTGCATAATTTCGGAAAAACAACTGGTCAAATCAGAATCCTTGCAATTTTTAGGACCAGACTGACCATGGTTGCACGGGTCCAGTGTTTACGAAACTCAAGGTCAAGGTCAAACTCAAGGTAAATCTTGAGTTTAGTAAACTCAAGGTCGTTTTTCTCGATTTTTTGCAGGAAAAATGGGTTTGAATTTTTCCCCTATCCCTTGAAGTCAAGTTTTTGCGCTGAACAAAACGTACTTTTCAGAATTTCCATTTCTTTTTTTAGGATGAGATATAGCCGTTTTGAGGCCGAAAATCACCTTGCGTTTACCTTGACTTTGACCCTGCTAAAGTCAAGGTAAACTCAAGGTGATTTTCGGCCTCAAAATGGCTATATCTCATCTTAAAAAAAGATATCAGAATTCTGAAAAGTACGCTTTTTTCAGCGCAAAAACTTGACTTTAGGGGATAGGGAAAAAAATTCAGACCCATTTTTCCTACAAAAAAACGAGAAAAATGACCTTGAGATTTGAGATCACTCAAGATTCACCTTGAGTTTGACCTTGACCTTGAAATTGAGTTTCGGAAACGAGTGCTGGCCCCGGTGTACGGCGCTCGGCATATAGACGGCGTTTGGCGTCATTTTAAAAGAAAAAAAACCGGTGTCCAGCCAATTTCAAGCTTATTTTTAAAAAGCTCGTCGATGGTGTCTCTATTTTTGACGGTTTGTGATTTTTTCGGCTAGTAAAATCTCAAGAATGGCAGGGATTCCGATTTTAACAGTCATTTTCCAACATTAAATAATTTTTACACCAAGACTCATGGTCTTGATAGACAAATTAAATACCGCGGTCTGAATAATAAAATTGCAAGATTTAAAAAAACGACCCGAAAAATTGGAATCTTTGCGATTTTCGGATCTAGATCGGCCAAAGACTACTAGCGAATATTTAAAAAAAAACGGGTAAAAAGTGTTGGACTTTAAAGGGGAGCGAACTTGTCCCATATATGGGACAACTCCCTGGAGCACTGTTCCATATATGGGACACCTAAAACAAATTTTGATGTTTTTGTAATATTCAATTTGACTTGAAATTAATTATGTAATTTGTTTTTACCAAAACGAGCTGCATCATAGTGTGCGCATTTAATGGTTGAAAGATGAGTAAATAGTTCAGTCAAACATGTGCTGTGCTGGTGTAGTGATTGTAGTTTTAAAAAAAGGTAAAAGTTTAATTGAGTATTCAGCGTCACGATGATATCTTATGATGTTGTCGCGCTGTTCACGACCTACAAGATCCATTTTACATAATAATTTTTACAAATCTCAGCGTTGAGACATGGATTTTTGAAAAAAAAAAGATTTTTTAAAGTGACTAAAACCAAGTTTTCCAATTTTTTTGTCCATTTTTAAAGAAATTAGTTTTTTTACATAGCCATATCTCGACACTTGATTTTTTAAAAACCATTCTGTATAATGGATCTTGTAATTCTTAATTCAACCTGTAACATAGTGCTTACTACTCAAAAAAAATTTCGATCATTTGAAGTGATAAAATGCTCGTCAACTTATCAAAATGATAGCACAATTGTTTGGAGTTATATTATTGTAAAGTTATTGTGAGGTTTTCCAAATGAGCAAAATATATGGAGACAAAATATTGAGCTGTAACAATATTTTTTTGAAAATTTGCTCAAAAGCTGCCCGGGAACTGTTCTTGCACCTGTTAGCTCATATCAAGAGAAACAAAACCAATCTACACAACGATTTTGGAATGCTAGAATTTTTAGATAGGTCTTTTTCGAAAAAAAATGACCAAAATATAAGCTTTTCCATTTTTAGGGATTTGGTCATTTTTAAAGGGACGAATTCATGCTGTCATTTTGATTTATTTGTTTGTATTATAATTTCAAATGCTCTCTCGCAAATGGCGAATACGCTATTTTGTAAAGCTGCTACTATTCCACTTAGTTGCTTCTTAAATTTTATTACTTTTTTGCTGATAACTGATAAGCAATAATTGTTGGGCTGATGTGTGATTTATGGTTAATTACTCTTGATTTTTTTACACTTTTGCAAATCGAAAACATATTTTCTGACAAACAAAGGTAATACTACATTCATTCACCGAAAGACTAACATCAAGAACTAAAGAAAACAATAGAATTTTATTCTTATCTTCTGCGACCATGCCTTTTTTTAGCAAATAAAAATTATTCAAAGTAAATTATAATTTTCAATCAGTGGTAAAAAAATAATTGTTCAACTTTTCTTTCAGATTTTTGTCTAAATCTTATTGAAAATTTTCATTTTCGCCACATGTATAATAGTTTTTACACATAAGAATAAAAATCATACAGTTTATTGTGCTATTCACAGAAAATGACAGCGTGCCTCAATGAACGGGTTTTAAAATCAATTTTTTATTACACATTTTGTTTGGTATCGAACTTTGTACTAACAGAATAGAGGTTTATTGTAACCTATTAAAAATATTGGAACCGTCGCTAAAAGAACCATCCCCGTCTACGACAACAAGAATTTCGTAATTCGAATTGGCGTTGACAGCTTTTTCTTCGAAAATGCACGAAATTATTATTTTTTGAATAAAAAGTGATTTTTCAATAGTAATTCTAACTCGTGAATTTTTTTTCTTGCATTTTTGAAGTGAAAACCGTCCCCGGCTAATTTAAATTACGAAATTCTCGCTGTCGTAGACGGCAATAGTTAGGGACCGGATTTATATGCTCTTAAAAATGAGAAATATGCGCATAAAATATACCCTTAAACTGCAAAATATGCCCTAATAATTGCAAAATTTGCCGTGGAATTGACAAAATATGCCCTAAATACTTATGAGTATAAAAGTTTTCTAGACTAAACTGGGCTGTTTCTACAGACAAAAACATTCTTTTTCATCCTTTGTTAACAAAAAAAAGCTTCTAAGATTTCACAAATAATACAGGGTGTCTCAAAAGTATTGGGTGTTTTTCGAAAATTTGTGTAGGTAGCCCATTGCCGGTCGATTCCCGCTTATTTCGGAAATGTCCATGTACATACCTTAGCCTGAGTAATAATTGGAAGTTGCATCTTTTTTATTTTTGGCTCTATCACAATTGAAGGTGTAAATGTAAATGTAAGTGTAAGTGTAAATGTAAGTGTAAATGTAAGGTGTCTTCACAATACCAAAAACATTTACACTTACACTTACATTTACACTTACGATTTCACAATACCAATGTAAGTGTAAATGCAAAGTTTTCACTTATTTTCGTTTTTATTGCTAAATATGTGTTTTTTTTAACAAATATGGATTTTTAAAAACAAATATGGATTTTTAAAAACAAATATCGATATTTTTATCTGAAATACTAATGAACTATTCTCGGTTGACAAGCCACTCTTCATACTCACTACTGATGCCGGAATCTATGGTGTTTCTGCTTTTAAGACAGCTATAGAAGATGGCTCTCTCAACCTTCCTCCAGCTAAACTTCTGCCCAACAGCCACATCAAAATTCCTTGCTATTTCCTTGGCGATGGAGCATTCCCTCTGTCCAACTATATGATGAAACCTTTTGGGCAAGCTCACATGGAACACGATGAAAAAATCTTCAACTACCGCATCAGTCGAGCCCGAAACCGCATTGAAAACACTTTCGGCATCATGGCAATGAAGTGGCGAATTCTACTAAAGCCTATCGAGTGCTCCCATGAAACAGCCGATGATATTGTGTGGGCAATCTGTGTTTTGCACAACTTTTTAAGAGAGAATATGGAGGAGGAAATTGTGCTTGACAGAGTAGTGGCAGCCTTCAGAGCTTGGCCTGGTATAACAGTGACTGAAAATAGAGAACGAGGGAGCCGTAGTGCAAAGGAAATCCGCAAGAAGCTTGTTGAATTTTTTAATGGTGCCGGTAGTGTGGATTTCCAAGAAAATATGATTTGATTGAAGT
Source organism: Ditylenchus dipsaci (assembly GCA_004194705.1). Classification (NCBI taxonomy): domain Eukaryota; kingdom Metazoa; phylum Nematoda; class Chromadorea; order Rhabditida; family Anguinidae; genus Ditylenchus; species Ditylenchus dipsaci. The sequence continues at coordinate 92,145 of SADC01000269.1, forward strand.
TTGATTTGATTGATTAAGAATATCATTAATTGAAAACTTTCCACTACTAGCAGTTAAAATTCAAAAAATATATATTTGTTGATAAATAAGCAGAATTTTAGCAATAAAAATTAATAAGTAAAATATTTGCATTTACATTTACATTTGTATTGTGAAGGGGTAAGTGTAAATGTAAGTGTAAGTGTAAGTGTAAATGTAAGTGTAAATGTAAGTGTAAATGTAAGGTGTCTTCACAATACCAAAAACATTTACACTTACACTTACATTTACATTTACACCTTCAATTGTGATAGAGCCATTTGATAATAGAAAATCGTTAGTTTAACAGGTTCTTTAAAAAATGGCTATTAATTGACTTGCGAGTCAAAAAAATTTCTTTGACAAACGAATCGAGGTTTTGTAATTTTTGCAATTTCAATCACTAAAACAGGGAAAAAAAGTGTTACACTGCATATATTAAGTGAAGACTGATTATCATCATTTTAAAATATCACTCAAAGGTCTTAAGCTAAAGCTGTAAAGCCGCAAAAATTTTGGACTTAATCAAAACTTGCAGATATGTGTTTTTCAGACGATAACGACTGTTTTCGTGAAAAAAATGTTTGACCAAACATAACTTTTTGCTTCTGGGTATTAATGTGATTCAGCTGAAAAGGCGACCTCAGAAAATCACAGAAATTTAGCATAGATGTTGAACCTTTATAATTTTTGAGCAAAAATGGACAAAATATGACCAAAGTATGCCGCAAAAAGTCGAAATGTGTAATCAATATGCTAATTCACTCTAAAAACGGAAAATATGCCGCATAAAACACCATAAAAAGCTCAGAACTAAGCTAAAAAGCGTTCTTATGGTGTACTTAGCCCTGGAATTTAATTTTCTCTGTTCGTGTTAGAGATCGCTTGATAAAGAGAAATATGGCACTTATTTACTTTGGGGGCCACCGATTTTTCAACTTTTTCAAAAAGTAAATTATTATACTTTTCAATCGTAAATTTTTCTAATTAGCAAAGTTTTTAATTAAACTCAATTATTTCTCATAATAAGCTTATAATTGATCTCATAATAATCTCATTATTTTATAATTGATGGTAATCTAGAAAATTTAAATTTACTTCATATTTATCTATCATTGTAAAGAAGCTATATTATTTTTTGGTATACCAGGATTGTAAAGTAGCTTTCGCTTTTTCAATTATAACTTTTTCAATTAGCTTGAATTCTATATTCCATAAACTCATTATATCTTTGAATAAGTTGGTAAACTCTTTTTGAAAAATATAACATGTCGTAAAAAGTCTAATAATTTATTTTTGAAAAAGTTGAAAAATCGGTGCCTAAAAAGCCGGGCCAAAAAAAATATCCGGGCCGGGCCGTGAAAAAGTGAGCCCGTGCACAGGCCTGCTTCGAACATTTGACATAAATTTCGACCAATTGACCTGTCGACCAATTGACCTGTCGACCAATTGACCGTCGATCAATCGACCATCGATCAATTGACCTAGAGCCCTGGAATGTCTGAATTTTGCCCACTTTTTGTTAGTTAGTGTTTAGCAAGACTCTCAAAAATAAATTCAAAATCAATTTGACGTAAACCTCATATTTTGCTAGGGATACCGCAATTTTCAACACCGGATTCGAGTTCAGCGTGGTTAATTTGCTTAGAAATCTGCCCTTACAGCATTACAGTATCAGTGTTGTAAGTGGCGCTGGTGCCGAAATTTTTGGTTCGATGCCGTGAGCTGGTGTCCGTGCCAAAAATTTCGGGGTTGGTGCCATGAGCTGGTGCTGGTGACGTAATTCTAATATTTACAACATGCTTGCCGAGAGATACCATTATTGAGGCTTCCCATGTACAAGTAAACCTTATTTCACTTTTGAAATTCATCTTCAGTCGATCAAAAACGCCCCCCCCCCTTTCGCATCTGTTTAAATTTTTTCAACAAATCCTTAGTTGTTTATTTGAATAGTAAAAATATCTGCTATTTAGCATACGATAAGCATACGAAGCATGGCAAAAAGATGTAAGGGCACTAACAGCACTAGTTTCTTTATTTTCATCTCTTTTCAGGCAACAATGATTGAATTGGTGACCAGACGAGCGAGGTTATCACGCCGTTCTTGTGTCAACAAGTATGAATTTTTTTCGTTCGTACCAAAGATTAGGCTCAATGCATCCTGAAATATAAAAAGCCTGATTGTTGAATTTCTATAAAAATTTCAGTCATTTCATTTTCTGCAATAACTTTTGCCAATTCACCTTTTGATTCACTTTTTATAGCTTTACTATAAAAATATGACACTTACATTTGTACGGCTGACATATGGATGGTCTCCCATTGCATGGGAAAGTCTAGTTATTGACTCACCAAGCTCAGCTTGGTCTTTTTGTTTGTCCTTAATTTAATAGAAGTGTATATATTCGAAAGCTAGAAAATGAAAATTTTTTAATTTTACTACTCTTTCTTTTCAAGTGATCTGAATTTTCTTTTTTCGATCTCTTTGAGCTCTTATTGGTAAATTTTTAACAAATCGCAATCAAAAACTTTCAGAATATTTTAAAAAATACATTTTTTATAATCATTCTCTCCGCTGGGTAAAAAAAATAAAAAACCATAAATGGTTAGTGAAACAACCTTGGATGCTTCTTTAGCCACCTCAACGTATTGCTGGATTTTGAGCAATAAAGCTAGCTGTTGATTACTTCCCAATAGCTTAGGGAATTTTCGTTCAATGCAAGCAATAGCCTCTGCCATTTTTCCATCACGAATAAGTCTGGAGATAGTTTCTTCGCCTGTCAGTTCATCTTCCAATGTAATAACTTCAATATTTACTGGTTTTGGCTTTTGCTGCGGTAGAGATGCAGATGCAGCAGTGGCTGTTGCAATTGGGATACTTTTCCAAGTATTATTAGGCGGTTTAGGCGTTGCAGCTAAAGGTGGTACAGCTGAATTATGAATAATTAACTTTTCAAGTTAATGATTTTTATAATCCTACCATTTGGCACTGCTCTGACTGGAGCACTATCAAACCCTCTTTGTTGAGGTCGAACATTTAACTGGTTTTGTGACACAAGTTGTGGCAACAGAGGTGGTGGTTGCGCAGAATAAAAGTTCACTTGCATATTGCAAGTCTGAGGATTGTAGTTAAAGGCCTGCACTGGTGCAGGATACCCAAAGTCTGGATGAATTGGTCTTTGGTCATGAGGATACACCGTGTTTAATGGGCATGGCTTAGCAAAACTTGGATGAGATCTAAAGTAGCACTCAGTAGAAGCATTTGCTAAAGCTGATGTGAACGAAGGATTAAGGTGAGCCTAAAAAGAAAAAAAATTTTTTTTTTGAACAAAGTATTATTAAAATAGAAATAACAATGGCCGGTATTTCTTTTTGTCCATAGAATACTCGTTTATGTGCATAGATTCCTCGTTTTATCTATAGATTTATTTTTCGTGCCCATAGATTTTAAAATTTTGCTGAAATCTATGGCGAAAAAAAACGATAAATCTATGCACAAAAACGAATATTTTATGGACATTCAAAATTTATGGACAAAAAAGTTCTATGTACAATCCAATAACAAATAGAGATCCTTTCAGAGAAGCTTATAAGAATTACATCGAAATTCGTCATTAAGCACAGGTTTTCTGGGCAATGCCCAATACTCTAACAAATTTGATTCTTACATTTCGGATATTCTGAGCAAATACTCTAGTATCACTTGTTGGTTGCAAAATCATAGACTTCTTAGCTGTGGCTTCAGGTTTAGGTTGCACAGTCTTGGATTTGTTAGCTGTGGCTTTAGGTGTAGGTTGTGAAATCAAAGACTTTTTAGCTGTAGCTTTAGGTGGTGGTTGCGCAGTCTTGGATTTCTTAGCAGTGGCTTTAGGTGTTGGTTGCGCAGTCTTGGATTTCTTAGCTGTGACTTTAGGTATTGGTGGCTCGCAGGCGGTCTGTGTTGCATTAACAGTAAAATACAATCTTAGTAAATAGCAAGAGTACACTGCACCGCGTAGCTCAAAAATAACCAAAAGTATTTTTTTGACGTTTTAGCTGCTAAAACATGCTTGAAACATGTTTCAGATGGCGATCGACACTTTTTCGCAAAAATTTGTTTTGACCAAAATTTGAATTTTCGCATTGAAACCCCCTCCCCTTTCCCAATGCAATTCAACCTGAAAGCGTACGTGGATGGCCGGAAAAAATTTGGTTTATTGGTATTTTTCGACTGGGGCTATGTAAAAAGAGTTTATGGACAAAAAAGCGCTTCTTAGCCCATTAAGACTCCTACGCACGCTTCGGCGGCTCAGTTAAAAAAATTCTAGGTTCGAAATCGTGTCTTTTATGCTATACAGGTACTCTTTTAGGTTAAATTAATTTGGTCACCCAAAATAAAACGGCAAACTTTGGTCAAAAATATTGAGCGACGGCCACCTAAAACATGTTTAAAGCATGTTTAGGCAGCTAAAACGTCGAAAAAAAAAAGATTACAGTTATTTTTGAGCTACGCGGTATAGTGTACTTTAGCCAGTAACTTTAGTAATTAACAAATTCTTACCTTTATAGCAGCCCCAGTCTGGCATGCAGCTTTGATTTCTTGTTCTTTGTGAGCAACAAAGGCCAACATCGGCTGCAAGATTAAATCAGAAATTTTGCCAGAACATACTTACTACGTTCGAACTTTGATATATTATAGAAAACTGCACTATATCAAAGACTGTACTATATCTAGGATTACAATATATTCCGGGTCAGGGCTGTAAATCGATTTTGACATCCGGCTCTATTTTAGTCATAACTTTCCTATATTAGACTGTTCAAAAAATCTGATTACCCAGTTATGTTCACTGATGCATTAGCTATCTTACGCACATACGAACATCCGGGTCGTTATAGAAAAAACATGCTTAATTTTAAAAACATCCGGATGTCATAAGCGGATGTTTTTTTTTGTTTTTTTGACATCCGCTTTTGACATCATGTTTTAAAATTAAGCATGTTTTTCTATAACGACCCCGATGTTCGTATGTGCGTAAGATAGCTAATGCATCAGTGAACATAACTGGGTAATCAGATTTTTTGAACAGTCTAATATAGGAAAGTTATGACCAAAAATAGAGCCGGATGTCAAAATCGATTTACAGCCCTGTTCCGGGTACACTATATCAAAGTTCAAGTTCAAAGCAGCTTCTTAGGCAATGAATTAATTTAAATATATTTTTCCAAACACAGTCGATTCAAGGACACCCAAAAAAGTTCGTTCCTATCTAGGTCCGACACTTTTTAGTCCGATTTCGAATTTTTTTACCAGTTTAAAAAAATCCACGTCTTTAAATCGAGGTTTTGCTTTTTAATGATATTAATGATTTTTGAAAACGATTCGCAAATCAGAATCCTTGCGATATTTGCAACCAGACTGTCAAAACTAAACTGGTAAAAATTTTTAAAAATCGGGCTAAAAAAGTATCGGACCCTAGATGGAACGAACTTTTTAGGATGTTCTTTTTAAGGATTTAAAATCGAGAGTCGACTGTATGTGTATGTGTCACTTTCAATTTTTTGGAACACATACCTCGCTACAAGGTTACTCTCTATATAAGGTCACCTCGATATAAGGTCACCTCATGGCCAGTACCCAGAGGTGACCTTATATCGAGGTTCGACTGTAGTTATATCCAGGGCCGCAATTTCAACTTTTTAAAGGGGGGAGGCAATAACCCCTTTTCACAGTACTAAAATTAAAGGTTGGGAAAAAATTCTACCAAGATAAAAATAATTAGCTCGAAATTTTGCCCCAGCACGTACTAAAGTAGCAAATGTCATAAACCGGAAATAATTATTTTCGCCTGAAAATGTAAAAGGGCCTCTTTTTGGACATGAACTGATCTCAGCTATGCCGAGCATATGCGGAGAAGAAAAAAAGTTTTCTGATAATAATAATCTTACTTCTGTATTGCCATCATTAACCCATCGCTTAAATTCTGTTTCAGTGAAGGCACTGTCTGCAACATCTTGCAAGTTTCTCTGCTCTCTTTTAAAGACGTTTTAAGAAAAAATTGTCTGTAAAAAGTGACTCCATCAATGCAGTACTCTGCGTTTGCCTCTTCTACAGATGAAATCTGATATATCTATAATAAAAAAATAAAAATAAAATAACTCGGTTCAAAAACTTACACAGTATTTGTTTTTGCTAACTTGAAAGCGCACAAAACAACCTATAACTACATCAGCAAAAAATATTTCATTAATGAACTGGAGAAGTTGAGACTGAGACAGTGTGCATCTTAGCAAGTCTTCTCTGCTAAGCACCTAAACACATATTTAGATAAAATTTTGAATTTTAAGACCCACCGTCAAAACTTTATAAACCGTGTTTCAGAGATTTTTTTTGCAAAGCTCGCACATTTGAATTTTATGCACGGACTGCTATCATGGATTTCAATTCCCGCCTAACAATATTCTCAGAAAAACACATGACAATTCTGAGACGAGATTTTTGTTTTCGGATTACACTTCTATAACTAAATTAATAACGCTAAGCATGATTCTGCCCTCAGAATTGCCATATGTTTTTCCCGAGAATATTTTTAGGCGGGAATTTAAAAATTGGCGGATCCATGATATCATGCATTTTTGCAATTTTTGCACATAGACCCAATATCGCCGATATTTTTTTGAGCATATAGCTCAAACTTTTATGAAAAATTTTGAATTCAAATGGCTTACGTTTTTCGCAGTATCTTCTATTGCAATAATTTCCTGTTTTCTAATAGCTGCAAGATTTGTGCTGTAGAGCACTAAGTTCTGGTTGGCTTTCGCAAATCCTTTTTCCAATTCTTCGATTTGCTTTGCTTTGTTTTTAAAAAATATTTATCAGGTATAGATTTATTCTAAAAAAAATAATTAATTTTTCTAACCTAAAAACTGGTATATAAATTGTGAAAAGATCTTAGACACCACTTTAGTCATTAAAAAATTATAAAAAGCTAGTCAAAAAATTTACAACTTTTTGTACAATTTAAATTTTTTATACTAAAAAATCGTTTACTTTTGATTCTAGAGTATAATGATACAATGCAATTGAGCAACAAGTTTCTTAATTTTTTGAAGACTGAAATAATTTTTTAGGTAAAAAAAGAAATTTTCGTGTAAATTTTTTGATATTTAACAACTATAAATTTGTTAGAAAAAAGGTTCAAGACACAAAATCAACACATTATAAACACTTATAGTGTCTAATTTTTTCTATTATTAATTAAGGTTGAAAAGGTCTAACCTTTGAGTCTGCAATGAAGATCCAAATCATAAACTCTTCGTGTGTAAGTTCAGTTGAAGATACAAATTCTATGTTTGAAAAAGTAATAGTTGTAGCATCAGGACGTCTAAGTTGAACATTCTTAAAGCTGCTTGTAACACATTGGGCTTCGTCTTTAGCTAATGAATAAGCAACATTTAGAATTTGAGCTAGCTGAAACAACAAATTTTTACTTTTTGAGAATCACTCAAAAATGACCATGAAATTCCTTGAAATGACCATCGTGAAATGACCTGAGCTAGGAAGCACTTTTTTGACAAATTTTTTGTTTAGAAAATGTTCGCAACTGGTTCTTTTATCTTGTTAAGCAGAAAAAATTTGCTTGAGAGGTGATTTTGAGACAATTTAAAAAAATGAGTATGAGGGCAGAAAGAACTTAAGAATTTCCCATTTTTCGAATTTTTGCTATTTGGGATTTTTTTTCGATTTTTGAGGCTACTTTTTCAATTTTGTGGTCTTGATATAGTGACACATCCTTTTTCAACTATAGACTCGACTGTTAACAAAAAGCACAATAGAAAATCCACAATTAAAAAAAGAAAAACAATGTAGCCTTAGATCTTATAGAAAAGAAGTATGCGAATCGGAATCGAACCTCCTCCGATTCAGGGTAGGCCCGCTGCCCCAAACCATGCTGCCACTACACCACAGACGCTCTCCTCTGTTGTAATGTCCGGCACATATAAAAACCAGTAGTCCAGACATTTTGTCAAATAGTGCAATTTTCTGGTGCTTACTGGTTTTAAAGTACTAAAATAAATATTTTTCGTCTCTGCTACTGAATCCTTATTCAATACAAAGTTTCTTCAATGGGACCTAAAAGAATAATGATCCAATAGTTTTTGTAGTTTAAATTAAAAAGTCAAGAGTCTTGGATGAGGCAATAAAATATAAAAAAATTGACCATGAAACTTTGAACGTGTGTACAAACTCGGATTTAGAGTATCTCGGCTAAATTTACTATACCCCCACCAGTCGATTAACCTTGACCCCCACCAGTCAATTAACGCTTTTATTTGATTACTTTTAGAGCACATAAACGTTAATTTGTCGTTTGATTGATGAATAGTATGGTTGATATACTGTTTTAAATAATCAAATAAAGAACTTTTTGACTGGTGGGGGTAAAGGTTAATCGACTGGTGGGGTATAGGTAAAGTGCTCCGAGTATCTCTGTTTGGTGGACATCTTTTATGCCGAAAGTCGGTCTTTTTAGCTTAAAAAAATAAAAGTTTTAACTGAAAGCGCGCTCGCCAGTCATAAAAACTACAATTCAGACTTCGTGAACGGATTTGGAGTCGGAGTTGAATTTGGAGTATTCTGCATCGTGAACATACCTTACTCCGTCTCCGACTCCTACTCCGGGTCCCTTAATGAGTCATAAGAGACATAAAATTTGTAAAATTACTCGATAATAGTGTATTTCTCCCAATTTGCAAAAGCCTTCTTTAAGATAACACCCTCTAAGAACATTAGTTGCCGTCGGAATATGCAGCAGTTCCTGAAGTCTTGCTCTCGTTACGCAGCAGCTGAGAACATCTTCCATTTTCAATCTCTAAAATAATAAATCTAAAGAGGTTATCTAAGAGATTAATTTTTTAGTATTCATGACTAAATTTTTTTTGATAATTTTTTGAAAACAAATCCTAAATCTATGCCAAGTGCTTGTGTAAACTTACATATTTAGCAACTATGCTCATCCAAGCCGCACTATTCTCTCTGCATTGCTTTATCAGGTTTTGATGGGCTTGTATTTTATCCATTTCATTTTGCTGCATTACTGATAAAGATGCTGATTCTAAGTAAAAATAATAATTAAGAAAATTAAGTCTATTTATCTAAATCTGAACAGACATGTATTTTCACATGTAAAGGTGAAAATACAAATTTTAACCGAGTGTTTACAATGGATTTGATTTTTTGAAATGTAAGAAATTAATTCGAGTAAAAAAAACGAAAAATCTTTCTCTATAACGTCGCTTAATAGACCGGCCCAAACTGAGTCTTTGAAGAGAGAAGAAAGTCGTTTTGACATAAATGACGTCGTTTTGACGAAACAGCTATTTTTCCGGGTCTTTTAGTAAGGATCGACTGTAAATTACAAAATTCTACGGAAGATCAGCACAAAACAAATTGAAAAAAACGAATAGAAAATAAATCGAAAAATGCTACGAAAATGTCAGCGGCAAAAAAATTGCGCTCGTAGGTTAAAGGGACATGATCGTACCCGATGGGGAGAAAAGGCGCGAACCAGCAGTTCTTTTCTTTCTCGATAAATTTTCACATTCGTTCTTGTCTAGATTTTTTAAGTTTTCTGTCTAGTTTTCAAAAGCAATATGAGGTCATCCATGAAGGAGATCCGTGTATATCTTTTTTTAGACTTCTATTATCCTCAGTCCTATTGTTTGTCACTTCTTCAACAATTGGTGGTATTGCCTGTTTAGAGACAGAAAGAGTCTTCTGGTTTTGTGTAACTATAAATGTTTTTAATACACAAATTTGAACATTTTTCAATTTTTTTAAAATTTGATTCAATAGTTATTTGGTTGGTGCATGATTATTGAAAAAAATTTTAAACAAAAGATTTTGAAAAAAATTGAAGGAACAAGGAGTGATCTAACTTTCCCGAAAATGCCTTTTAAAACACCGTCTGAAAAAGCGGAATTCTGGCTTCAAAATTATATATAATTATAAAAATAATGATTACAGTAAGTAATCTAATAAGGTCGTTGAAAAAGACTCTTCCAGCTTATGTATCAACCCAATATGAAAATTGCTACATATCTCTTTGTAAAAATATTTTTTCAATATTTTTCTCTAATTAAAGCCCATGGGCTTCTATATTTCAACCCTCAAAAAAATCTTGAAAATGTCAATCGAAATAGAAAAAACAACTGCGAAAATAACCAAAAAACCACGGGGTACCATTTCAACCCATTTTTTTTTCAAAAAATGTCCTTCCCACTAAATTATGAACCAACCCAACATGAAAATCACTACGTATCTCTTCGTTACAAATAATTTTCTATTTACTTTGTAAGTCTCTTTTAATTTGAAAATTTTATGCACGACTGTTATGTTTTTGATGAAATCAAAATATAAACCTGTCATCGAAGCTGGCTTGTTTGCATTGAGCAATGTCTTTTCAGTTGTTTTGTCGATACTAGTGCTTGCACTGGCAGTATGGCTACTAGATGGCGTTTTCTCCACAGGTTTACTGTTTGATGGATCATTAGGCTGAATGCGACTCTTCTTCGCGGCCACTTCACCCTCTGCAGCCACTACATCTACTGTGAGTTCTTTCTTTACAGTCGCTAATTTTTTCGAATTTCCTCTTTTAGCTCCCACAACTTTGATGTCAGATGCAGGCAAAATGTTCTTGCACTAAACTACCCAAATAGATGATCAAATCGAGGAAAGCAAATACAGATGAACCTGGCTATAGTGTGCACGCTCGTAACTGGCCTTAGTGCGCACTATATGGAGGGCGCACTATAGCTAGATGCAACTGTATATAATTCACTTATTTTTTTGCTTGCAACGCCATAACTAGATTCGAATTTCTTATCAAAAGATTTAGGTACAAACAAGGTAATTTTCAGACACGAAATTTGCGTTTAGATTTTTGCGGACAGTGAGTGTCACTCGAGAGAGGGCATAAGCATACTGTCTTATGTGAAAAAATATCAAGGCTCCGAATTGTCCTTATTTTGGAATGGCTACCTTTAAAATTATCGTATCGTTTTATTCGCGAAAAACACACGCAGTATACCAAATTGACTGCCGTGACTTGATTTACTAGATGAGAGTTAAACGTGGTAAGCTTATCTTAATAATAATAAAAATTTCGAATAACGACTAAAAATCCGTGAAAACTTAAGTGCAGACACTTTTTCGTTAAAATAAAAAACTTTTCACTGCAGACTTTTTTTTAAATTTTATTAGTCCTGTTAATAGTTCGTCTCCTGTTTATTTTTTAGTTTGTAATTGCTTTTTGAAACACGTTCAAAACTAAAAAAAGATGAAAAAATATGGTAGCAAGGTCTGGCAATCTTTATTTCACTTCATAAAATTCGAACTTTGAGGGCGTTTTTCAAATTGAGCTTTTTCTAAAAAATTATTGGCGCTAGTAGAGAATCGCTCCCTATTTTTTCTTAAAAAATCAGCAGGGGGGACCAAGGCAAAAATGGGAAGCAATTATCTAGTGCCAAATTACTTTTTATAAACTAAATTCAAGTAAATCATAGCTTTTGTGTTTCTTAAAATTTTAAGAAAAAACATCAGGGCTTCCAGATGTCTTCAAACGTGCCACTGCAATCTTTATTTCACTTCGGACAAAAACTAGCAGTCGTTTATAACATAAATTTGATGATACTTACGGATATTAGGCGCAAAGTTATTTTAAAGTTATCAGTAAAAATGCCAACAGCAAAAATGCCAACAAAAAAGTGCGGAAATTCAATTTTTTTGCTTTTTTCTGTTTTAGCAGTTAATTTTAGTCGGCAAACACGTTTAAGCCCGTCTTAACATACACTGGCTACCCTGAGCCTAAAGCCTAAGTGCGCCACAAAGTGTAAAAGCAGCAAAAAGTTTAATCCCGCATTTTTGTTGGCATTTTCACCTACCACCTTTTTTACACTAAAAATCGGATTTTTTAAAAGATACGTTGAGATAGAATATTTGCAACATTTCAGTTCGAGAAATTCAAAGATATTTGCACACAGTTTTAATTTAATATAAATGGTTTACCGTTGAGGAAGAGGGTGTTTTTTTAGCAGCATTAACTTCCAAAACTTCCTTTTTGATGGCCCCTATAGAAACATTGGACGCATTTCCGTTATTTCGGTTACTTGCATCCATTTTAAAAAATATATAAAACAATATTTTATTTTGGTTTGAAGTTATCGGCGCAAAAATATTTATCTTATCTTATAAAAAAGATAATAAATAGAATTATCTTAATATAGACAAATAAAAATTGCCCGATGTTTTGTAAAAGTTGCGAGAACTAGAGCTTTGTTGGCAAGCGCAGCGAAAATTTCGTAAGCAGAAATATACAGTAGCGATTCCATGTATAAAGAAACCTTGTCCACAACTTGAAAGTTAGACATCTACGGTGTTTTCTCTAATAACTCACACGGGCGACGGTGAATTCATCTACACCTAATTTATCTACAAACGAATTCATCTACATTTTGGCATTCTGTTTTTGACACTACAAATTAATTTTTTTTTCGAACTACCACTTTTATCTAAAGCCCTGTTTCCAATGAGCGGATTTCCTTTCACTCTCACTCTCAGTCTGCCTCGCACTTTCACTCTCAGTGTGTACCCAACAGGAAAAAATGCCTTTCAGTATTACTTTCACTCTCACTTGCACTCTCACTCTGACTTTCAGTGTATCCAAAGACTTTTTTCAGTCTGACTCACAAATTTTCGGGAAGGAGAGAGATGTGCCATTTTAGATTGTGTCGAATCAAATTTGTTCAATTTGTGCCTCTTCTGTTTGTGCCAATTTCAAATTGTGCCTATGTATTTTGTGTCACGATTTTGACTAATTTTAGCTATCAAAATAACGTAATTATTTCCCAGAAGGCTCCCAATTCAAAATCGTCCATGACCAGCACTTTGGGTCAAGCGCTCACTTCACAGTTGCGCACAACAAAAAAAATTTTCACGTTGTTCGGGTTACAAAACCTATTTTCCATTATTTCATTGCGAAATTTTCCGTATTTAGATTTGAAATTTGATGTCTTTATGGTAAAATGTTACGGGTGGTCCTCTGAAAACTCGATGAAATCGCCAACAGGCTTCTTCATCGTGTCTCTTAAATATCTCTATAAAAAGATGATAAACTTTTGCAAAATCAGCATTATTATTGAATGTCAAAATAGTTTTTGATGGCTCAAATCGAAAACACCGTCAAAATCATTAAATCTCCCGTCAAATTTATTTTTATCCCGTCAAATTCAAATTTTCCACAAAATCATTATTTCTCCCGTTAAAATCATTAAATCTCCCGTCAAATTTAAATTTTTGCATAAATTTTGCGGGAATTCAAGTTTCTAGTCAGAAAATAACTTGGATTGATCAGAATCCCACCCCGGAATGGCCAGAAGCGCCTGAAAGTTGGTTTTTTGGGGGTTTACTAAAGGGGGGTAAACTTTTTGAGAAAAACCGATTGAGCGGATCAGAATGCGGGTCAGATGGGCTTAATCGCCCACAACTCTACCCTGAACCACTAAAAACCACCATAAACCTGGAATTCTGGGCGATTAAGCAAGCCCATCTGACCCGAAATCTGATCCGCTCAATCGATTTTTCGCAAAAAGTTTACCCCCCCCTTCAGTAAACCCAATAAACCAACTTTTAGACGCTTCTGGCCATTCCGGGTGTGATTCTGACCAATCCAAGTTATTTTCTGACTAGAAAATTTGAATTCCCGCAAAATTTATGCAAAAATTTAAATTTGACGGGAGATTTAATGATTTTGACGGGAGATTTAATGATTTTGACGGGAGAAATAATGATTTTGCGGAAAATTTGAATTTGACGGGATAAAAATAAATTTGACGGGAGATTTAATGATTTTGACGGGTGTTTTCAGGTACAGCCTTTTTGATTTGGTTTACAAATTATTTCACAGGGTTTCAGAACTCGAATTTGTCTTCAGTAGAGAAATTTGCGCGAAATTAAAATATTCAAAAATCAGTAACTTACAGTACGGCAGAGGTAGGAATTTTAAGTTTTTTGTCCATTTGTGTTCACTTACTTCATCTTCAGATACAAGACTCTTCGACAATCTTTTTATGTTCTAAAGAAATCCGATGTATTTCCTGGCTATCTTTGCTGCACTTGTCCAATTGGAATTAAAGATGAATTATGCAAACACACATTACTGCTAATGGAGTCTGAACAGATGATTGAGCCGTTGCCGCAGCCGCTTGAGCCACGCAAGAAAAGAGGTCGAAGAAAAAAAGTTGGGCGAGCATTAGAATTTATTTGAATATGATCCATCGCTGTTATTTGTTATGGTACTGTTATTCGTTTTGGCCAATAAAGATGATCTTGATTTTGATAGTGTCGTTATCATGATAACATATGAAAACTTGAAAGTGATTGAAAGTTATTAGACAAGAATTACAGTTAAATCTCTTTTTCAATAGTCGAATTTCTTTCTTCAAATTTGGTGGCCGGTTAAAGGTTAGTTAGAGAGAAGTGAAATTTTTTGATGAGGGATCAGCTGAAAAGTTTAAAAGTAATAGAAGTTTCGAAAAAATTGACCTTCACTTTGACTCGACGCAAATTTTTTTAATTTTTGACTATCCGAGTCGACAATTCCAGCACTGAGTATCGTGAAGACATGACTGGATATGAAACTTAGGTATCTTGCAACAAAAGTTCAACTTGACGAGGTAAAAGTAAATGTATGACTGTCGAAATTTGAATTTGATAAGAGATTTACATACTTTGACGAGAGATTCAAGTATCTGCGCCTACGAGAGCACACAAAATTACTGCGAAAACAGTGCGAGCGAGTGCAATAATCATGTTCACCACTTGAACCTATGTATTATGCACAAAAAATCCACTTGAAGGGGTGATAATAGACTCTAGGGGTAAAAAATTTGAAATTCAGGGAAGAAAATTTAAATTTGGGGGTTGATTTACACATTTTGGGGGTGATTTACACATTTTACGCGAAATTCAAATTTGGGGAGACAAAAAAATAAATTTGGGGGTGATTTACACATTTTGAGTGGTGTTTTCACCTACAGCCATTTACAGTTGATTTTTTCTCTTTGCCTACAGTGCTCAAGTTTATGTGGTCTACTTTTTTATGTCCTTGTTCAGGACGGCTATCGATTACCGACGGTCAATGAATTTTTTTTTCGAAATTTTTGATGAAAATCGTCAATTTTCAGGGCAAAAGTTTCTGGAAGTCGACCATTATATTAAAATCTCATCTTGAATCCGAATCCGTTGAGATCAGATCAAAATATTTTTTATAGACTGAGATACCCATTAAAATAGGTGAATGGTGCCAAATTCCTGATCCATCTACTCAAAATAGCTATATATCAGCCCATAAAATTATTTCGAGCTGATCTCAACGGATTCGGATTCAGGATGAGATTTCGATATCAGGGTCGACTTTCCAGAAACTTTTGGCCCGAAAATTGACGATTTTGATCAAAAATTTCAAAAAAAAATTCATTGACCGTCGGTAATCGATATTTTACCCTTGTTCATACTAGGAAGCTTGCCTGTTGTTCGGGCTTTATAATATGCCATCACTTGCTAACAGAAAATAGCAAATTTGGCGGTCACAAACAATTTTCTGGATAAGGGATGTAAAAAATTGCCAAGTTCATACCTAAAATCACTTTGAGGCTCTGTTTTCTGATACAAGTCTTCAAAACAAAATTGTTAGAAAGACAGTCCGTAAGTTTTTACGTATGTGTGAGCAAAATCGCTTGAATTTATGCGAAATATCGAATTTTTATGCAGAGCGATAGCAAAAAGTCACATTTTCATTCGGAAAAACATGCGTTTTTGGCTTAAAATGGTTATAACTATCGAAAATCCTGGAATTTTAAAAATTCCAGATATTGCGGGCTACATTTCGGTATATAGAAAGTGTGAAAAAATCTGTGGTTATTAGGTTTTTGTCTGTGGTAAAAATTTGACCAACTTTTTCTCGCAATCAGGTACCGTATTCCCTCTACAGGCACGTTTCACAGAGCTAGAATGGTTAATAAAAACAGAACTTTCAGACCACTTAAGGTTTGAAAAAATCACCTCTCTCTAATTATAGACCCGGGTTTTATGATTAGAGAGAGTACGTGTAAGTGGTTAGGCACCTAGGCTGCAAACGTTAGCGCCTAATCAAACTTAAAAATGAAGATTTCTGATGCTATATATGATGCCTAATATTATGGCATACCAATGTTGTAATTTTATATTTTAGTTGCTGATGGATACCGCCAGCGGGACAAAGAAGAACACCGAAGAAGTATGCTTGAGAATCGACTGAACTCAGCTGAACGAATTGGAATCTCAACTGAAGACAGCATTCCGAAATGTTCGCTTGTGGGGCAGTAGCAATTGAGCATCGTCATCGGTGCACTAGCCAAGGACTTTTCCTGCAGATCCGAAATGCTTTGGAATGCTCGGCCAGAAGTTGCAGCAGTACTAGCAAGTCAAACAGCTCGGTTTCCAACAACTATATGAATGCGAATGATGTCTTCTCGCTGCCCAAGATCTCTTATGCGGACAAGTCTACTCAGGTTTTTACATTTCTCTTACGATGTTCAATATATCTTTTTGCTGGTTTCAGTGTGGCGCTGTGGCTGATGTGAATCCAGCGTTTGCAAGTTCAATGTTCTTCCATCCCTATCGTCTCAAACCGAATCGGCAGATCAAGTGTATTCAATGCAGCAATACTTCCTCTTTTGTGGACAGTGAGGGTGCCAATCATCCGGACCATTCTTCCAAATCTCTTGTTCTGATATATTCCGTATGATGATTTAGGAAATAAACATTTGAGGGTTGTGGACCGAGACACAGATAATCACCATATGATTTGTCGCTCTCAAATCTGGGAAAGATCACCGTATTTTTTTCCTACTAGCCCGCAATGCTGGAATACAGATGATTATATCGAAAAAATCGAAATGCATCCAATAAAAGATAAGACAGTCGAACTGTTAGCTCACTGGGTCCGACACTTTTTTAGCTAGATTTCAGAGCTTCTTTTAAATTCTGTTTTGACAGTCCGGTCCCAAATATCGCAAGGATTCAATTTTACCAATCGTTTTGCAGAATCCAAAACTTTTTTTCTAAAAAAGCAAAACCTCGATTATTGGGAACCCTACTTCTCAAATGGGTGCCCGTTTATCGAGGTTTTGCTTTTTCAGAGAAAAAGTTTTTGAAAATAAAAAACGATCGGTAAAATCGAAATCCTTGCGGTATTTAAGACCGGACTGTCGAAACAGAATTTAAAAAAAGCTTTGAAAATCGAGCTAAAAAGTGTCGGATCCAGCGGGAGAATATGAGTTTATCAAGGTTCGACTGTACTTTGAAATCATTGGCGCTTTGTTTGACTTAAACTGAACACAAATTTAAGTTTTTAACCCTGTGTATTTCTGTTATTTTAGAAAATATCAATTTGAAAATTTTTAATGTTAGAACCAATGATTGATTTGGATGACACATTCACCTTTATTCATGCCTATTTTTTCTTAGAAGCTGTTAGCTTTGTTGTTGTTTTCAAACAAAAAGAATTTTCTTTTAAAAACAGTTTTCCTTCCGTCTATTTTTTTTTTCGATCAAATTTTGTGTTTTTAAATATCTTACTAGTTGACAATATCAATACCATCCTGCTTAAACTATTTTATGCTAGCAACGTTTTAAAAGTTATTTAAAAAAGTTTTTTTTTTTAAATTTTGCCAAACTATGATAGCTAGTCTTTGCATTCTCAATATAAGATTTCTTTAATAATCAATGTACGATTTTATATCAACAATTTTTTAATAAGTTGAAACAATTTTCAGTAATTCGAAGAAATTGTAGATCTAAGGATTGGAATTGTTTTGACTAATTTTTTGAGCAAATTTTCATGAATTTTGCGCAGAGTTATCACCTCTAAAAAGTTTTCTTTTAATTTTACCACTTTTTTAAATTCACCTAAAAAATTACTTAAAGAAATTCTCAAAGAAGAAAAAAAGAATCTCATAGAGAATCTCATAGAAATTATCGAAAAAATCAACAGAAGGAACTAAGGCAAAAAAGCATCCTGATTCTACACTAGACCCAAAACTTTAATAGGTGTACCGTATTTCATTTAATAAGGTGGCCAGACGCCTTATTTTTTGGATGTCTGAAAATGGAAATTCGACATATTGAGTGGAAACCCAAAACCCAAAAAGCGTAATCGGTAGAGCCCAAAAGAGTAAGAAGACGCAATAAATAGCTTGTCAGAATATTTATTCTGGGATAAGATGGGTCCTCAAAGTCGAGAGGGCCGCCTTATTAAAGGAAATACGGTACGCTAAATTGAGGTGTATGTTAAATCGAGATCCAATGTAGTCAAATTTAGTTGTAGTTTTTAAGGAAGTCACTCACCGTATTTATTCTAATTGAGGACCAGTCTCTATTTGATACCAGTCTTTTATTAGAGCACCACCTCTCAGGGCCAAAATTAGTGGGTAGAATATGTTTTATTGAATTTTTAACACGAAGTCGAAAACTTTTTTGGAGGTTGAAAAATATAGCACCATGGTGTTCTATTAGAACAAATACGGTGCATACCGTTTTCTATTCACAAAGTCGCTTTTATTTTTTTGTTAATTTCGCAGAAACTTTTTATCATATTATCAATTTCAGGTTTACAGATGCAACTTATCTTCAATTTTTTTAACTGGCCTAGAGCAGATCCTTCATCTCTTCTAGCCAAGTTTTTTTCGCCAATGAAGAGCTAAAACTAGTGGTCAAGAAGCTTAATGCCATTGGAAGCATAGCCCATTCCCCTCTTTGTGCCGAAATTGTAGAAGACTTAAAAAAGCGCAAAAAAGAGTTATACAACTTGTAGCCAAAATCATGCTCATTTGCTTGCCTAATCCAGCTGAACGGGCTGATCGCTCCTACCGCCTTAAGTTTAAAGCACAAAACTTTAGCCAAGAACTGTTTCCGGCCCAGATTTGGTTTTTGGCAGAGTGCTTAGCTGCAGGCAATGTGATAGGCAACCATCTAGCAGAATCAGCTGCTCTGCGACTACAAGCTCTGAAATTTCTTGACTCACTTAAGAAGCTATTGGATGTATTGAGAAGTCAAGCACGGGTCGATCCAATGAATGTTAATACAGATTTGATTCGATGCTTTTTGAGAGCTTTTGACAAAATTTTCGTGGAATTCGAACTCAAGTTTGTGGATATATTGATCATTTTCATGATTTTTTTGTAGAAACTCATAAATAGCCCCCCCCTTAAATAAATGAATCCCTTTAGAAGGGTTATATATGGAGTATTTTTAGTCTTAGGCTTCCGTAGGCCAGCACCCGTCAAACGGACTAGGGGGGGGTTTATTTATGACTCACAGTCATTTATTTAGTATCTTTAGCGTGGTCAGTCACTTGAAAAAGGTGAAAAGTGTGAAAGAATATGAACGACAACAAAACATAGCTGTGCTATTCTCTGAATCGATGATTAGGTTAGCATTTCAAAAAAACCTTTTAAAACTATTGAACATTATTTCAGAGCTCAAAAGCTGAAATATTTTACAGTGGAACAGATAGAGGCATGTGATCCAGCATTAATATTTGCTCTGCCTAGACTTTCTTTAACTTGGTAATTCCTGTTAAAAACCTTTTCGGCGCTACTGGCTTATACCGCCCCCCCCAAAACAGCTACTTTCTTATAAACCAACCTCCCCCCCACCCCCCCCCCATTCCTCGGACCTACTGGCTTATACCACCCCCCCCCCCCAAAATCAAGTTTTTTCAGAGTGTCTGAAAATCATTTTTAAGTAATAATTTTGTCGTAAAAAGGCTAGAAAAGCAATTTAAAAGGGATTATGGGCTGTATTGGGAGGGGAAGGGACAAAACAGGGGCCACTTCTATAGTGCCTATAAGTACGAAAGAGTATTAATTCTCTAGCAGTAAAAGCGCTTTCAAAACCAGCCACTGTGGTGCACGTAAAAGTATAAGTACTCGAGCTGATCAGACCGATCAGCCGGGTGGATCCTGATGGTTGTCCTTTAACTTTGGATGGCTGAGCTTCTGGCTCGTAGCCCCAGGCCCAGTGATTTCAAAACTCACCCTCATCCTCAACCTCACCTCAACCTGAGCCTCATCCTCAACTCAACCATAAACTCAACCTCATCCTCAACCTCAACCGAAAAAAAATTAAGCTCAACCTCATCCTCAACCTCAACTCGCAGTTGAGGTTGAGATGAGGTTGAGTTAAAAAAAAATTAAACTCAACCTCATCCTCAACTCAACCTAAACTCAACCTCAACCTCAACTCAACCTCAACCTCAACTCAACCTCAACTTAACTCAACCTTAACTTATCTTAACCATAAATGAACGTTTCTTTAAAATTAACGACCCTATTTATGTGCTTTTGGAATTCTATACTTCGGCCACATAAAAGATGTCAAAGTCAAGGATTTGTAGCATACAAGTCAACCTTCAAGTCAATTGACTCGACTTTCACTTCGCTTCTCTCGTCGGTTCACCTCGTGACTTTGATATTCTGGTTGTGATCAAGATGTTGCGCTAACTTATACAATATCCAAAACAACAAATGACATACTTTTTTATTTCAGGTAACAGACCATATCACAGTAAGAATGAATTATTCATTCCCAAAAAACATATTACAGTAATACAACTAACTGTGAATTCAACAAATGAAATAAGGATTTGTTTCTATGTCGAGCTGTGGCTAGTCCTGCCTGGGAGAAAACCCGTTCAATAGGAGCGCTGGTGGCCGGAATAGAAAGCACCTCCAAAGCCAGGATTGCGATTTGCTTAGCATCCTGAAAGAATTATTAAGCTTTGCTTAAGCTCATATCAAAAAATACCGTGTCCAACATATTAACCCACCACTTCAGAGGATCTATTGCTGAGGACGATGCATTCAAAACACGGTCAACACATCCGCACCCACGATTTAGCACTCGACTGCGAGACCTCCTTTTGACTTCGAAACTTTTTATTTTCAGCAGCTACTTCTCCCAGAATTTGATCTAACGTAGCATTCTGCACAGCTCTTGCTGATTTGCTGACATCTTGCTGCTGGGACTTTTCATACCGAACCTTAAGACAGAGATTGAAAGTTCCACACACAAAATCTGCTTTATCAAATACCATGTTTTGAATTTCACATACTGCAATGCTGAAGTCAGTTTCATTTAGATAGCCAGCTGTGTTTGGGTCGAGTGCAGTAGCGACTATGAAGATAGGCTCAAAGTTTGATCCCTCACTAGACGCATCTTAGATTCGCAGCCTCATCACAATAATGCAGTGTCACACCTTGAGGAAGATCAAAATTACTAGTAATATTAAAAAAGTTCTAACCCAAGTAAGCATGATTCATTCCGCCATCCGTCCATACATCGCATGTAAGAGAATAGCGATGGTGCAGTCTGCTCACTTCATCCTTGATTTTGGCTTGAACTTTCACAAAATGAGCAAGAAGGAGTTGCTTGAGCGAAGAAAAGCTTCTTGGATGCTGAAAAAAGCCAGTAAAGGAGGGTAGAAAAGACAATTAACGAATTTCACTTCTATCTTTGGAGGGAGGATTTGGAGAAATCGACGCATAAGTGGTGCAAGAAGATGTTGATGGCAATGACGGAATAGACAGTACTGCGCAGAGGCGTTCCGAATTTTGTTCGACCTCTTCAGGCCTGGGCCAGGCCTGAAGAGGGGGAAACCTTTTCGGCCGAAAAATCAAAGATGTTGAACATAGTTTTGAATACTGGGTTAGAGATGCGCGCATGCACTTACCTTAGACATGATTCTGAGAAGTACACTTGATCATAAAATGCATATAGAGTCTATTTTTGCCACGGCCCGAGTTGAAAAACATGGTAAAGCAGCTAAAAAAAAGTGGCCCCTGTATTATTCCCTTCCCCTCCCAATACAGCCCATAATCCCTTTTTAAACTGCTTTTCTGGTCCCTTTATGGCAAAATTATTGCATAAAAATGGTTTTTAGACACTCCCAAAAAAGTCGGTTTTTGAGGGGGGGGGTATAAGAAAGTAGCTTTTGGGGGGGGGTATAAGCCAGTAGCGTCCCTTTTTCGCCTGAAAATCCACTGAAAAAATGAATGTTTAAAAATAACAAGCATGTTTGAAAAATTGCAATATCCTTATTTCGATAATTTAGGGGTTTGCTTGATAACAAGGACAACAATAAGACGCTGATCAACATTACTGGTGACAGCGAGGATCTTACAGAACTATTCAGCAAATATCACAGACAACTTATTTTTGTGAAACACTTGCTACAATCACTCGACAAGAAGCAGTTGAAAAAACTCGAACTCGTTTGATCAGTGGAGATTTGACAGATAAAGTATGTCAAATAGACAGGAAAATTAAGTTGACAGGTGTCGTGAAGCTTGATGAAATCGGCCAATTTTTACAGCAGAATAATGAATGTGCCAAAAAAAGAATGTAAGTTTATTTTTGGCAAGAGCTTAGTATATGAAATTATCCAAAGCCGCCATAAATCAACAATTTTTGCAGCTACAACTGGGAGAATGCATTTTCCTCTTAAAAACCGGACAATTTTTTTACAAATTCTTATTTTTGGATCAGGAGCAGGGTTCACAAATGTCGTGTTTTAGCAGGATATTCCTGCTTTTTTATTTCAAAATCTTCTTTTTATGGCTCTAGGTAAATTAAACCTATACAAATTGAACCTATACAAATTGAACCTAGGTAAATTGAACCTGAGGTAAATTGAACCTGGGTAAATTGAACCTCAAAATTTGTCTTGAGAAGATTTTTTATCAGAACTATTTTAATTTTTCCGGCGTATAAAAACGTAACCATCTCGGTGATAGGTAAGCACCAGAAAAGGGAGGAATACCACAAGGATATTAGGTCGACCCTATAGTATGGCTCGACCTAATATCTAAAAGCATTTTTCTGGTTGCGCTACCCAGGTCTCTCTCATCTAGATAGTGTTACTTGGGTGATAGTTTCGTGGTAGTTTAGTGGTTGAAGTATATATAGATCGCGAAGTGCTGGCAACTAAGTGTCGGTCATCATTTGTACATATAGTCCCATTCCACTTTTTGGCCAATCGTTGAACTTTATTTTAGTAGTTCAAAATGGAGATGCTTTTAAGCGAGAAGAAAAAAATCGATAAGTCATTTTGAGGAATATCTATACTGGCGAAAAGAGCAAATAGGAAAGCAAACTTATTGGCACTGCATCTTTTACAAGCTTGGAGTGGATGGAAAAGTGAATAGCAAATCCCAGGTATTTTAAAACCTTATGTATATTTTTTGGTTTTCATGGCATATTCGAATAGGAAGAGCTTCAAACTTTCGATGGCATGGTGAAAGTAACGATGTCTCACAATCATTACGCTGAGAAGATCAAGGTGGAACTAAATCGAATGCAAGGGGCAGTGCAGAAGAAGGCCAAAGAAATCCTCGGGTCACTGGTCTCTAGTGGTATTCATTTTCAGATGATAATATGCATAATAGATTTGTTCAGGGGTGAACACTGTTATGGAAAGATTGGTTTATTATGATTCACTCCTCGGGGCTGGCACAGAAAACACTAGCCTACTCAAGTAAAATTTCTTGGAAGCGTTTACTTTGTCCAACAATAATTTAGGGAGTTCTTGCAAAAAATGCGATCGAGAATGGCTACGAAGCTTTGGAGTCTGCTAACTGGATAGAATTTTGCCCAAAGTATGCGTTTTATTTCTCCATTGGTTGACAATTTAAAGTTTACAGTGAATTCCCTGCATACATTTGATAGTGGAGTTTTTATTTGCCAATACTCAAAGTGCTTATCTCATGGCGAGCAATTTCACTTCACTGAAGCACAGATGGACGAAATTCGAAAAGAAATGAATAAAGAAATCTTGGGTGGAACGATTATCCTTATGTTTGAATGTTAAGAAGTGGTTTGAATAAAATTTATTTTTGAAAAAATTAAGTAGGGTCGCATTCGGCCGATCAGCCGAACCGGTCGGTTAACCGAAAACCGGGTTTAAAATAACCGGTTTTTTCAAACCAACTGATCCAAAAAGCCGACCAAACGAACCCTACATATAAGGATTAAAATAATTAGAGAGAGAAAGTACTTTGGAAACAATATAAAAAATTTTCCAGGTGGTCATCTTGATTCACCACTTGTACTCGGACATAGATTGAGTGGACCAAACAGCTAACAGAACAGAGGCTTACTGGTCTTATGAAAGTTAGTTTAGGACTGTTATTCCAGAAAAAAGTGATGTTTACCAGCACCACGATTCGAAACTGTGACTTCAGAAATTTAGTGCGCGGATTTACCACGGGTAAATTTACCGGACGAGGAATTCACCACGGTGGAATATGCTGCCTCCCTTGAAACACTGTGATCTGGCAACCCAACTGGGAAAAAATCTCATTTAAATAAAAAAATCCTTTCAAGACAAATTTTGAGGTTCAATTTATCTCAGGTTCAATTTACCTCAGGTTCAATTTACCTCAGGTTCAATTTACCTAGGTTCAATTTGTATAGGTTCAATTTACCGCCGCCCGCTTTTTATACGTTAAAAAGCAGGAATTTTCGCACATCGCACAGCATTTTATGACAGCTTATTCCTGCTTTTTGTAGAACTTTTGGTTCAAATTCCTGCTTTTGCGATTTTCGACCTGTGAAACTGATCAGGAGTAAAGAGAAAAATAACCTTTTAAATGACTTTAAAAATTTTCAAAATTTCAATTTGACTGGAAAATTTTAAGTTCGCATGTTCTATTTTAACGTCATTTTGTTTTTTATCTTTAAGAATATTCAGATTCAACCAATTTCCTGTCAATCAGCCAAAGAAGGATGAACTTGTTCAAGAGCTTTTTCTGTCAATTTGTGGAATAGCTGACAAATTGCACAGTGAACATCCATTTGAATTCAGCCACTTTATCAAAGTTTCTCTCACCCTTCCTTCATCAGCTCCTGAATGTGAAGTTTTGAACACCACAGTTGCTCCTATGCTTTTGTCAACATCTTCAGCAACACCTCCTAGCAACACATATTACTCAACGCATCTTACATCTACTATTAATAGAACGACCAGCGAACTATTTTCCAAATGGAAATGTATGAAGTGCTTCAAATGTCAAATCAATTTTTGCCTTTTACGGCAAAAACATCGCTGCCACAACTGCAAAAATGTATTTTGCTCCACATGCTGTTCCAACAAAATGCTTTTGACAGAAATGAACAGGCAAATAAAGGTGAGATTGTGTGATGAATGTTGCTCTGCTCCATCGGCAATACTACGAGAGACTAGTTTTTACACTGCTGCAGTGAACAGCTATGCAAGAAATTCTTATAGTGATGACACATTGTCTATATCAAGTACACCAAACTACTTTGTAAATCCATCATTCAATGGCTACAATGAAATATGAATTTTGTAATTTTACTATTATAAAAAAATTACAAAAAAAACTGACGTCTATGACACAAAAAATGTATTTCTTTATTTCATATACCAAAATTTAAATTTGAAAAGAAAAAGGGTTAAAAGACGTGCGAGAACAAAGAATCCACGTAGATTCTATATCAGAACTAAGGTTTTTTGTATCACAATGTATTTGATTCAGTAGCTACCGTATTTCCTCTAATAGGCCGTCCCCTTCTAATAATCGCCCCTCAACTTTAGGAACCTATATCTCGGCGAGCTATCGGCGAGATTTTTAATTTAACAAAGTATAGCGGCATTACTATAACAACGATGAAAATTACTAAAACAATTTCGGAATAGAAACGTCAACCCTATGAAATTCTCGTTGTCGCAAATACTGTGGTCCTTTAAATAGACCCTCCATGTGTCAAAGTGGAAGTGAATTTTTTTTTAATAATAGGTTTTTGGTTCAAAAAATGTTAAGAGATGTATTTTCATTGTGTTGAGTGGATAAATAGCTTAGGACATGATTTCAAGTCACTTTACGAAAAAGCGGGAGAGAGTTGCATCAACACAATAATTGCCGAAATTTTAATTGTCTTTTAGCAGCAACAGCTCTAAGAATTTTTCCAACGTCCACTTTACCCTTGAGTTGATCACAAGGGATCTGGGGGATTTTTAGTTGTTCCGCTATAGCTAAGTCAGCCTGGAAGGTTAACTGGTGAACTTGGTTGCACACTTTGATAGTACTCAAATCTGGGTTTGCATTATTCTCTGAATTGAGATAACTTCATTTGAGATTAAAACACCCTTAAAAACCTAAATTTGGTCAAGCAACTTGATGTCATTTTCGTCTAAGTTGGCTGCAGCTTTGGCAAAAGCTGCTTCAATTGCCTTTCTTGTCATCAGCCAGTTTTTGGATGCCAGCCTTAACATTTATTTGAATATTATTACGCGAGTACCCCCAACCTGAACTTCAGCAGGTAGTCCAGCAGTCAGTTCTTTCAACTTGGCTTCTTTGGCTGACTTACTTATCGAAAAGTCAGAGAAGGTAGTCATAATTTGCTGTTTTGTATCTTGGGAAACATTATCAAAAAAGCTCAAGTCAGGTGAGCTCATTTGAGCATTCACCCAAAATACAACTAGAAAAACACTAGACAAGGTAATAAAGCGAAACATTCTTTGTTGGTTTAATCTGCTCTTGAGACCGCTCTTTTTACTTATTACTTTACTCATTAAAATTTATTCTATTTGATGTGGTATGACTAATATCTGCCCCCTATTCACGCATAGTTAACTAAAATACCAGCATGGATGTCCCTGATATGTGATCATAAAGCAATAAAAAGGTTGATCAGGATCTCTGGTATTTGTAGTGAGAGCAAGATAAAATAAAAATAAATTGCAGCATAATTCTGTTCTCTAACATTATTAAAATAAAGTTTTGGTTTTCGTGTTTTTTCGTAACTAAAAAACCTGGCCTTGCTAAATTGCCTCCTGAAATAAGTTAACTTGAAGAGGCATTTAAAGGGAGAGTGTATCTTCTTTCCGTATCTGTTCCCGCATGGAAATTGTTTTAAATTTAGATTAAACCACATTCTAAGGTTGCTGGTTCGAATCCCTGTAAGTGTAAACTTTATTTTTTTCATATTTTATTTGCTAGTTTGATACAAAAAATCGTCAAGGTCTTTTTAACTGATTCCACGACCATTATAGCTAAGCTACAGCCAAAACAAGAATAGAAATTTAAAGCGATCTTCGTCCAATTTTTTTTTTTCAAATCAAGCTATCCATGCTACCTAATTTCTGAAGTAATTTTTGATGTACGACAGTACTCTATCTTTTCGTCTTTCTCTTTTTAATACAAATTTTTTTATGTTCTACTTCGCGCATAGCTGAGTCTGGAAAATGGCCATAATTGTTCAAAAAGTAATAAAATAGCTAGAGGCAATACATGTTTTCTGCTGGTTTCGCAAGTATAGGACAGACATTAAAATGTGGACAAAATAAAGTTGACACCAGAGGGATTCGAACCAGCAACCTCTAAATGAAGTTTATTTGAATTTTAACGATTTCCTTGTGGACCAGATACGGAAAGAGGATACACCCCGTTTAAATATTAAAAAAAGGTGTTAAAACTGTAAAGAGGATGTCGCTTTGTCTGTTGAATGAATAAACTTTGTGGCTAGGGGGAACTTGCCAAAACGAAATTTGCCAAATCGAAATGCGCCAAAACGAAATATGCCAATACGAAATTTGCCGAAACGAAATTTGCCAACGAACCAACAGGGGGGACCAAGGCAGTTTTTACGTTTTTTTCAAAATTTTCGAAATTGTTTCCTATGATTTATCTCTCATGTCTTTTACTTCTCAAGCCTCCTAATTTTTAATTGTACCTAATATTTCTAATTCATGATTATATCAAGACTGTCTTTTTATTTATTTTGTTGTTATTTTGACATCATTAAAAAAATTATTTCATCAAGCTTTCTTTACCATATTTTTTTACAGTTATCTACAATTATCAATACTTGATGTTTGACATTGAAGCTCACACTTATAAAAGTTGATTATTTTCAAGTAAAAACAGAACTTCTTTTGATTTTTCGTTGCGAATTTCACAATCTATTTCTTCAAAATTTATTGTTTCAGCAATCGAAAATCGGCCTTGCAGTTTATCCAACATGTTTCTTTAGTATCGCAGAAAGCCTAAATATGCATGCATTTAAAGTTTAAAGTAACTTTGCACAGGGCTCTCATCTGTACTTTATTTCCAATTTGAACTTTTTCGGGATTAATTTTTGAAGTTACCGTATTTATTCTAATTAGGCCCCATGGGGCCTTATTTTTCAACCCCCTTCAGGGGTGGGGCCTTATTAGAGACTGGGGGATAATAGAGACTGGGGCCTTATTTTTGAACACTTAAGAGCAAATTTTTCATCAATCTATAATAAACAAATTATATAATTCCTAGGATACATCGCTGTCTATTTCATTTTCTTCATCTTGTTCCAGATCAATTTCTTCGAAGATCTCTGCCAATTCTTTGAAAAGAAAAGAAATGATAGAGACCCCGCCTCATAAGTAAAAACACTAACTTGAATTTACTGATCTGCTCTTCCTGTTCCATCCATTTGCGAACACACTTCCGATCAACATTATAGCGCTTGCTGGCGGAATTGATTGACTTGGCCTTCTTTGCATAAGCGACCACCTCGAGCTTCTTCTCAATCGTATAAAACTTTAGCTTCTTAGCATTGCCATCCAAATCGATTTGCTCAAAATCGCTCATTGTTATTTTCCTAAAATAAATTTGATGGATAAAAATAAATGACAGACGAAAGCGAAAAAACTTGGAAGACAAATATAAATACGAGCTTTCAAGAAATCAATTCAAACAGAAAGAAAAGTTTCGCACAAGACTTATTATTTCAGGATTTTTTTCCAAACCGGTGTAGCAAATCGGGCTTAGGGTGGGGGCTTATTAGAGACTGGGGGATAATAGAGACTGGGGCCTAATTAGAATAAATACGGTATGTGTGTCTCAAAATCTTTATTTTAAATCTCAACAAGCACTGGACAAAATATCACTTTTTGACGGGAAATGAACAAATTCTTCTTTGTTTGACCAATGTACTTTATTTCAAAATTTAAGATAAGATTTCTTCTTTTACCCAAAAAACTTAGGGGTTTAATGAGGGATCAAACTTAAAATTCTGCCGCTAATGCATTTTCGGTCATCAACAGCGTGAATTGTGGGAATTATTTTAGAACTTACGTTTTTATCGTACCCTAGTGCGCTTTATCAAATACAAAAATGAGGCCAGTAAGCAGGATTTTATTTTGAGCATAAGGTTGTTTATGACCTTGATTTTGACTAAAGCCTCGAAAATTCTATATAATTCTGGTCTCAAGTGAAAAACAAATATTTGCAGGCTGGCGCGAATTCGTCGAACTACTTGTTCGGCTCACAACTTTTTCACTTTTCAATCATTCTAAGAGATTTTTCGCAATCGATAAAGGGGAAACTAAGATTTTTTATATTTCAACAAGACCTTTTTATTTTTTCAAGAGGCATACGAGTGCGTTTCAGTGGCGATTTCAAATTCGCAAAAGGCAGTTATGCTTAAACGAAAATTATTTCGAAATACAAATTTGCCATTTTATATAAAAGGTAAGTGACGTGTTGAAACCGAATCCGACCACGTTCGGTCAACGTCAGCAGGTTACCCTGAGCTACGTGACTTATATACGCTCACATAGCGTTTTTCATTACTCATTGGTCTTAGCAAAATGAGAGAATTGAATTTAAAAATAATTCTCGTTTGAATATAACTGGTCCCACCTTTTGCGGAATTTAAATTGCCATTGTAACGCGCTAGTATGCCCCTTTGATAAATGTTTTAGACCTGTTAAATTAAAATTAAACTGCGGACAGTCATTTTTGACATGGAATGCATGGTTCATCGAAGAAGGTTCAAAGCATTCTTGCATTTGCGTCTAAATTCTTTCGCTATTCGAATTGAATATTCTTCAGCAAATATACTTTCATACTGTCCATACCATATCCACCCATCCAAATGACTGTCCACACTTATTGTTGAATAGAATATTCTGCCCTTTTGATCCGAAAATGAGTGAAAGTCGAACAGGTCAAAAAACATTGATTGAAAAAACAACAAAAGTCATGTTTGAGATTAATAAATTGCCTAATGTTTCCTCTGAAATTTTAAAGAAGACTTGTCGGATGGTTTAAAAATAAAAAAGATACAAGCAGAACAAATAATTCGACGAATTCGAGACACCCTGTGAATAAAGAACATCTCAAAGATTTTGGTTAAATCTATTTTCTAAAATTCATTAAACTATGACCGACACGATTTTTCTACAAAAAATTATGCAATTACTTCTCAGGTTTAAAAAGTTAGATAATCGATACCGGGAAAATTTTTGTTTTCACTTCTCAGAAGTATGATGGCATGTATATTTAAGGCAGTCTGAGGTCATTTTCGGTGATTTATTTACTCTTTAAGCTTTTTTACTTTTTCAAGCTAAGGCTTAAGCATGGGTAGGTCAAAATATGTTAAGAACGACTAAAAGATGTTTTTGAAGTTTTGAAAAATAACACAGACATGTTTAAGTCCGTCGCCGTCTTAAATTACGCTGTTTCACCTTTCCTTATCCTAAAAACATCACACGAGTGATCAATTAAGTAGCGGTGGAAACCAACGACACTAGTACCCACAGAAATCACACATTTAAAGCGGCAACTCAGGCATTTTCTGTATGAAAAAAGCCCCCAAGTAAGGAAAAGCAAAAAAACGACCAGGGGACGAAGACAGATAGGAGGGAGTCGGTCGTTCGCCCCCTGTCATTCCGCCCCCTGTATCGTTTCGCCCCTATATTGTTCGCCCCTAGTTCATTTCGCCCCCTGTATTGTTTCGCCCTCAAAATTCATATTTATCCCCGAAATTCAAATTCCGCCATGTACGCCGTCGAAATTGTGCGAACTCATATAAAGGGCTCACATAACTCATAATAAAGGATCAGCCCCTATCCCGGACCATACCCCCAAAGGGGCTTCCTATTGAAATAGGTTGCCTGCCGAAGGCAGGCATTAGAAATTCTAAAAAGTCAAAAAAGTTCTCTTTTTTTCTGTTTATGTTACCTTGCCAATAAAACTTGTTTTCTTTGATCTCAATTTAATTCTGCTAATGACCAAAATAATGAAAAAATCAATTATCGCTAACTTCGTGAACTAGGGGCGAAACAATACAGGGGGGCAATTCTAGGGGGCGAAACGATACTGAGGGCGAAACGAACAGGAGGCGAAACGATACGTATCCGATAGGAGGATGAGACTAAAGGCAATTGAGTCAATTTTTTAGAGCATTTTTGTCACTTTCATTCTTCTAATGAAACCACTGCTTGAAATATTTATTTTCAATCCCCCAAAATTGATTAAATTTGAGTGAGTCTCGACATTTTTTAGGTGTCTAAGCAAAATCGAACAATTCGAAATCCAGTAGAACTCGTAGTAAAAAACCACAGTAGACGAAAAATTCTTTGCTTTAACAAATAAAGAGATCTTTTAAAGCCCAGATAGTCGTTCTTTTAGAAGGGAAAACCTATATCCCAGAGCAAATAAAAAAAAATTCGCAACTCTGTTTTTGCGTTTTCTTAACTTCAGAACTTACCGATTCCACTTTTATATTCATTTTATATTTACACCTAAAAATCTCGAGATCGATCTCTGATTTTGCCTCTTGTTGAGGTTCGAAAAATCATTAGCGCTGGTTAATTGATAGACAAAAATACTATGAGAAAACTTAGTGCAAACAACCTCTTTAAGGAGACGAACACAGTCTTGCAATTGTTGTATGTCTCTAACGAGATTTTCAGTCGGCGTTGCACAAACTTCGAGAGTGTTTAAGATGATTACAAATATCTGACAATTCAACCAAATATTTTCACCCAGGCTTAAGTTTGGGCAGTTAGCTAAGTCAGGATAGTTTAGTTTTAAAAACTTGATGCTTGGTAGATTGAATTCCAATGTTTATAGACTGATGTGCAAAGTCAGTAAAATCATCTCACAACACATTAGACTTGCAGTTTCAGCAAAGTTGAAGATAAGTATAAAGTTATGCCACAAGTGAATATAATCTTTTATATTTTCAGTAAATAATAGCTTTTTGATTCTTCACGGGTATCATTAAATGCACTGTTCGAAGCTTAATAAAGAAAGGCTTAATAGCGAAGAAATCTTAAAACAAAATTTATTGCTAGCTATCATTTAAAACGACTCAACTTAAATTTCTCTTTATTTCTGACTTTACAGGGGGGGGGGGGGGGGGGGGGTAGGTGGTTAAGTGGGAGAGGGAATCATTAACATATTTGTCCCATTGACTATTTTTAGTCATTCTGACTCAGAATGAGAAAAGTATTCAAGGAATTTCACAGTTAATCCAACAAATATTAATTTGAGTCAGAACGACCAAAAGTCGACTGGAAAAAACATTCTAGTCCCCTCCCCCTATAGTCAGAAAAAAGGTTAAATTGAGGCGTGTTATATCCATCTTTCATAATTACCTTATGGATAGGTAGCATTTTCAAAGTAGATTTGGTATCGAAACAAATGACACAATTCATGTCATCCTTTACGTCTATCAATTTATATAAATGGTAGGGCTCTTGTAAGAATTCTTTGTTGACGATTGCGTAAAGTTTTTTAGATGTAGCTGACAAAATAACTAAGTTTTAGCCTACTCATGAAACTAAGTATGTCACACAAAATTTCTGTAGAGAAAAGCATTTCGTATTATTATTCTAAAAGAATGAGATTTTGTAAGTAAATTAAGAAAAAATATATATATCAAACTTTTGGCGGCTTTTTCAATATTTTTTTTGAACAGTAGATTGAGTCATACGATAAATAATGTTTGTTTCAAGCTATTTTTGAGCAAACGATTTTTGTTGCATATACTATTTTTCTTTCCAGCTTTCACCAATCACAAACATTCTAACTGCGACTTTGTGAACAGCTCAGAATTAGAGTCGGAATAAAGGGTGTTCACCATGCATAATACAAAAAATTAGACTTTAACTTTAAAATCCGGGCTAACACGAGAATCCCTGCCGGTAATACCGGCACACTCTGGTGCGAAATTTCACAGAAAATCCGCATCAACAAACCGTTTTTCGAAAAAGGTGATTTGGCTTGAGATTTCGACCAATTTCAAAAAGGTGTGAAATGTGACTTGTGTATGTTCAGAAAATCAGGTTGCTGCTAGAAAAATTTATATACGCATGCATCACTTTATATAACTGTTCAGAAAGCGCAGGAAATCAGCTTTTCAATAACATATTGTTGTGAGGTTTATTATGTCTTAATGTAAAATTATCGGTCCAAACAGTTTTTTTACTTGAAAAAGCAAAATTAGGTGGGATACAGCTGTGTGTTCATTGAACCTACACTCTATTGGAAAGAGCAACTAAAATTGCACCAAAAAAGCTTCGAAATATGAAAAACAGAATCATTAGGGTTGAGCCATCGTTCCAAAAAAAAACTAACAAATATTTGATAAAGCATTTTTGACCGAAAACTTTTTCCTCGGTACGCTAACATAAAATTCCATCGACGATGTCCAACATGGTCGATTTGCTAATAGAACTTTTCTCTTGAAATTTGAAAATCATCGTCAAATTTGAATTCCTCTCGAGACAATAATTACACTTAAAACTCGATTTAACGAAACTCGATACAACGAATATTTTAGGTCGGAAGTTCGTTCCACCTAGGGTCCGACACTTTTTTACCTTCATTTTAAAAAAATTTATCCAGTGTGTTTTTTATTAGAGACAGAAAGTAGGGATCAAGCGATATTCCGAGACAAGATTTTTGACCGAAATTTTAACCAAGATCAGACCAAGATTTTCGAAACGGCCAAGCAAGATCTTGGCCAAAAGCAACATCAATAGTATAAATTTTTTATAGCAAAACTCGTGGCCATTGTCATATAAATTTTTAGGCACTATGTTTCCCAGTACTTCATATCGTGCTTTTCATATTTTTTGACTTGTTTTTCATGTCGTAGTACTTTAGATGAATGCTATTTGCAAGATTGGTTTCTCGAAAATTTCCGGTAGTGAAAGCTCAGTTTGAAGCTTGCCAAAAATTATCAAGATGACAATCATAAACCAATTTGCTTTGTGCACGTGAAGACTCATGCCGAATATGCCGCTAAGGTGAAGGAAAATACTTTACTACAGTACCATTGTATGTATACCGTAAACTTTTAACAGACGGGATGCCCGTCTATTTTTCACCCCTGAAAAGTGAAAATAAAAAATATTCTGATTTTGAGATTTTCGGGTACTCAACCGAAATCTAAAGATAGAATCAACAAAATTGGTGGTGATTGAGAAAACGCAAAAAACAGATCTGCAAAATAATCTTTTGGACTGAGATAACGGTTTTTGAAGTATCTGTCTATAAGAGGGTGCTCGTCTTTAGATATTATACAATATTGTAATATACATCACCCGGATAAGATTCTTTCAGTTTTGGAAAGTGATCAGCATTAAAAAGTTTTTCGAATTTCTTCCAACGATCAATTACCCTGGCAAACGAGCTAAGTTATCCGTTCTCACTAGGCTTGGTCGTTATCTTTCAGCTCCAAATGAATTTTGCATACCAGATGACCAGAAAACCAAGACCAAGATTTATAAAATGACCAAACAAGATCCCAAGTCCAGATTTTTCGTCAAATTGGGGCAAGAAAAGACAAAATCTTGGCCAAGATTTTGTCTTGTTTCTGTCTTTAATTTTTACAGTCTTGTCCCAAATATCGCAAGATTCCAATTTTGCCGATTATTTTTCAAAAATCCAAAATTTCTTCCCCTAAAAAGCAATAACTGATTTAACGAATTTCGGTTTGAACGAAAAACCTGTTTTTCATCGAGTTTTTGCTTTTTCTT